>JAODUH010002532.1:0-11965 GCA_027564835.1 Typhlichthys subterraneus | reverse complement strand
AGAGAGAGAGAGAGAGAGAGAGAGAGTGAGAGAGAGAGAGAGAGAGAGAGAGAGAGAGAGAGACTTTACAGAGCTGGGCAGGGCTCGCTCACCTCATGGGACAGCAATACTGCCCCAGGCCGCTTATTAACATGTCTTCCACCGCGAAACACACGTGTTCCCATGTGTGTGTGTGTGTGTGTGTCTCTCTCTCCTCCCTGTCTCTCATACGAACCTGCTACTCTTCATTTTCATTCGGCCCACTTATCTTCCTGGCTGCATTTTGCTCTCAAGCTTACTACTCCCCGTTTTCTCAGGCCATTTCTCTCTCCCTCTCCCTCTCTCTCTCCACCCCCTACTGGCCTTCTCACCCTCTACTATTCTCAGTATTAGCGGCCTATCTTCGTCTCCAGTCCTATTAATCTACCTCTACAACTACGCTGTACCTGCTGGTTGAGTCGCTGGAGTGTTCCGCCGGCGTTCTGCGCATAAACGCCTGCGTGCGTGCGTCGCAAATCCATTCCACCCTAACCCGAGGTCCCTCCTCCGACCCCGCTCTCCCCGTGCTCCTCCACACAGCCACACTATCAAAGCCTATCAGAGCTGAGCAGAGGGCTCCCCCAGCCAATGAAAAGGCTGCTATTTGGAACAGAATGGAGCAGTGTGTGTGTGTGTGTGTGTGTGAGAGAGAACGAGTGGAATAAGTTGAAAACTAAAAGGGGGGAAGGTTACAAAAGCCTAAGGAACAGAGGAAGGAAGGAAGGTATGTTGACATGAGCAAGGGAAGGTGAGGAGAGACAGCGAAAAGCCCCCATCCCGGAGGATGATGAACTGGGTGGTGTTAGGGACAGGAGGGGGGGTAAGGGATCACTGTGCGCCTCACCGAGCCGGTCTTGATTATCCCACACAAATGCCAGCCAGAGAGGCACAGCGTAACGTGTGGCTGGCCGGGCCTCATTTAGGACTTTCGACCAGCGGCACAAGCTCGTGCACGCGCACACACACACACGCACGCACAGCCTATTACACAAACACAAGAGTTAAAGTGCCATTTTCTCCATAAAAGTCAGCGGAGGAGAAATGTGTGCAGCGGTCACTTAAGCGTCTCAGCCACTGGGCTAAACACGAACACATGTGGCGAGGGCTGCGATTGGTCGGCCCCCTCTCACCCCTACCAACCCCCTCCGTGGTAGCTTGCGGCTCTAATGAAAGGGATCTGGGGAAGGGGCCGGGGCCCATGATCCCTAAACAGCCTTTAATGGATTCCTGTGTCAGGCCAGTAAATCTGGGCCAGGGAGGCCCCGGTATGCCAGCCAGCGAGACAGAGGGGGACGAGGCGCGGCGGAGATGCACCTGCGAGACACTTTGGGGTGGAGGTGGGGGTTATTAAGGGGGACGGGGGGGGGACAAGGTCGGTCCGCCTCCCCACACATACACGTCGGTCAAAGTGCCTGGAGTTATTTCGCCCAGTTCATTTGTGAAGCCTGGTCTCTCTCATTAATTAGGAAAGATTTGGCATTTTGTAACCCCCCCTCTCTCTCTCTCTCTCACCCCCCCCCTCCCTCCCCAGTAGGTGTTTATTAAAGCAAGGTGAACCCAAACACACCAACAGCAGACTAAGGTCACGGAGTCTGGCCCTCTGATCTCCGTCACACCCGCTCACCAGACACGACGTTTCACAGTTAGCTACGGATGGGATGGCACCTCGCTCGGCTGATCTATCAATTTGTTTGTTCCCCGTCAACGTCCCGCCTGCGACAATTTACCCGTGGGGGGGGGGGGCGGGGAGGATGTGGAGGCGCAGTTAGGACGTAAGCTATCGCCGTTTATATGGCTTCGTTCCTCCCACCCGCGCTCCCCTCCCCTAATGGCTGACACAATGGCGTTATTTCACCGAATATGCAGCTATTGCGATATTGTGGCGTTGTCACGAATCTGCAAGTCCGTTAAGTCTAAACTTCCAATGTGTGTCCTATTTGTTAATAATAAAAAGAAACTTTGGGTGATGAGACACCGCCTCGGGATGTCGGGGTCGAGGAAGAACCCCCCCCGACGTGTGTCAGCGTCTCCGCGGTGACAGCGTCTCCACGGTGACAGCTCCGCCACGTCTCCACGCCTCCCCCGGGCCTGACAGGATGCGGCGGGGAAGTGGGGGGGAAGAAAAAGACAGAGAGAGAGAGAGAGAGAGAGAGAGAGAGACGACGCATCCCAGTAGCAGCGCTCCTTCGTTAGCTTCTCGCCGTCGGCTAATGGGAAGCTGAAAGGTGAAAATGAAAAAGCAGATTCTCTCCCACTCTCGTCCACATCCCACCGTCCCCTCCCTCCCCTCCCCTCCCCTCCCTCTCGTCTCCTCTCCTTGTCGCTCTCCCGTGTCAGTAACAGATGTCAGAGTTTCTGCCCGTCTGTCTCTCTCCTCCACGTCATCATATGTGAGACTATGTAGACGAGAGGGAGAGAGGGAGTGAGGGAGATGAGGGAGAGAACGAGCCAAGAAAAGATGTCAGCAGAAGAACAGCAGTGGTGACAACAATGAGAAGGGTCAGGCTATTAGAGAAAACCTGGCTAAATCCGAATAGTGTGGAAAAGGCAGCCTATTTGGTTCTCCCGAAAATGCAGTAAATCAAGAATAATTTTTTCCTCAGATCTCCTCTTGCTCAACTCCAATGGAAGGGTTTTTACTTTGATTTGGTCAAAGTTGTGCAAGAAAATAAGTATTTCACTCCCTTGAACCAAAATCTGAGAAGGTGATTAAAGCAAGAAATGACGAGCAATTTCCTACAGGCCGGTCCTTGGACGCCTAAAATAAAAATGACAAATGATGAAGGACCACAAAATAATATAGAAGTGCTACATGGCGTACAGTAACGTTGGCGTGTTTAGTACATGTTACAGTGCCCGTTTGAAGTGAGGAAGTGTGGGTCATGGCAGTAAACATACTGAAGCAATGCAGCCCCCCCCCCCACCCTAAAACACGTTTGCTTTCAGCTTCCAAAGCCAATCATTTCTCACCAATCACCAACCATTTTTAAATCCACTAATTTAAAAAGGCAGGGTTAGTTATTTTCAAGAACGCTTGCTAACTTCGAGCTCAAATCAACACAACATCCCTCCTCATTGAAGCACATAGTGAAGCCAATGGCATTGTTGAGTGCGCTTGTGCGCGCAGAGCGACAAGATAGCAGAATGCAAGGAGATATTTGGCAAATTTGACAAAAAGTGTATTAGCTTACAATTAGCTTGCAACAGCAGACTATACTTTTCTATTTTTTTTGTTTTAAACTGTGATAATCGTAAATCTACATTTCATTTCCGTGGTTACGAGGGAAAAACAGTCATTATTGTCCATTTCGGTAGGAATATTTGGGGAAATAAACTCTCCCCACGTTGGCTTTTGCGGCCCTCTGCTAGGGTGACACAGTAATGTGGAATGACTGGGCCTCTCTGTGACAGGGCCAAACGCCGGAGGCCTCGAGCCGGCCCCGCCTTACGTTATACATCTCATATGGCATCTCTGAGTGGGCACAGATCGCACAGCTTGGCAGTGTGTGTAAAGAGATGCCGGGAAAATGTAAACAAACCGCTGGGAGCGCCAGGGCTTTTTTTGCAGAAGCGCGGCCAAGTTTGTCTGTTTAAGAGCGACACACACACACACAAAAAGGATTGAGAGGGAGAGAGAGAGATAGTGAGAGAGAGAGAGATATGAAACATAAAAACATAACTAGAGACAGACAGCTTTGAAGCAAGAGCCACTGTCTGCTAGTCCAACTGGCTGTTGCAGAAAGGCCCCGCTGCCTTCGCTTTTAAAGAGGGGACCCGTCGAGAAAGATGGATTCTGGTACAAAACTTTAAACTCTTCCCGTAAAATCACCCAGGTTTCTGAGGGCTAAACTGGTGCAGTACTGCGCAATCGCCAGGAGGTGGCACTTTGGTTTCAGCCAGGAATCAGTCTCTCAAGCAGGGACTTGGCAAAGCAGACTACAAACATAAAAATGACCAATTACACATTGTGTATAGCCACCCCACCACAAACACAAAGCAAATGCACAAGAATGCTTCACTTGAAGTTAACCATCAATGCACTGTATATAATAACCACATTTGCAGTGTTCCACCATTAAAATCGTATTAGTATATGCATTGTATTGAATTATGAAAAGCCTGCACATTGCAGCTATACAGCTTACCCGAGTAGTATGTATTTTTTGCTCATTATGCACATAATTGCACATTATATCATGTTGTGATGGTAGTGCACTTGCAATATGCTTACAGCACTTCTTGAGCAATGGTTTGGCTTAACAAGACATACAAATGAGCAACAAAACGCATGCGTGCACACACACACACACACAAACACACACACCAGTGTGCACACTAACTAGCACCCGCATAGACAAAAAAAAGGAAAAAAAAAGGGCAGATTCTCCTCCTCCAACCATCACGGAGCAGATGTGCGCATGTGCGCCCATTAGAAGCACAGAGGCATTTCACAAATGTGTACAGTGTGCATGTGTGTCCACCAGCCTCGAACACATAAAACCACACACATCACATACGGTTTCACTCGTGATTTTATTGCTTAGTTTCACACGTGTTTGTGTGTGCGTGGGCCGTGCGTGTGTGCGTGTGCGCGCATGTCCATACACCACGGGGCGTATACGCCACATGAGAATGGCTCCAGCAGATTGACAGGTGTTAGATAGCAGGGAGAGGGCTACAGCTAAGCGACTAGCGTAGCGGTCTGGCTCCCTACCTGACTGGACCTAACCTGGTTGGACAAACAGATATGCCCGGTAACGTGCAACACCCCCAGGGCGTTAACATGGCTAGCAGGCCGCTAGCAGGCCGCTCGCTAGCAGGCTGGAAGAGCACGCACAATCTCATGCGCGCACACACACACACACAAACACACACGTGCACCAAGGTTGTGTAACTAAGTGTGTAGATGCACAATCACGTGTGAGGCAGAACAATTGTGTTGCTGCATGGCTGTTCCCAATGGAGAGAACTAAATTAATTAAATAAAGGGAGGAAAAAAAAAAACAAAAAAAAAACACACTCCTACATTGTGATTCGAACCACCTCGCCGAGCGTAAAGACTCACCCACATTGTTGGATAAAGCTGTACGTGGCGCGTGCGTGTGATATTCAGCTGATTTATTGTGACTTCTCTCTGACTAATTAGCAGAGACGATTCTGGGATTACGGAGTTCAAATTGAAATAGGCGTACAACATGTGTGCCTTAAAATGGTCCACGGTAAAACAAAGAGGTGTCAGGAGCATCCCCACCCCCCCATCTCCCCCCACACATGCCCCACCCCTTTGATGGCAGAGAATAAAATGTCTTCAGTCAGATCAGCCTTATTCAGATTTTCCCTCTATTTTTTGAGAGAGAGAGAGAGAGAGAGAGAGAGGCTGCTGTTCATGAATTATCCAGGAGGTGAACAGGGGCTTCTTTCAGGATCTTTAATATGCAACGCTAGTGGTGGAAGGAAGCCGCCCATAGGCCAAGGGGCGTCCATCTGCTATAGGCAGCCCAGACCTGGGGCTGGAGTTGTAGGTACCTACAGTAGGTACAGTACGGGGGCCACACGGGTTGGGTAGGGGTTGGGGGGCAAGGTATATTCTACTACACTGAATTAGCAATATGTCTATTTTAACGCAAGGTACTGAAATGGTGCTTTAAGTAAAATACATTTGCAAGATTGAAAATTGGGTCTCTGTTGTTAAAGGAGCTTCTTAATGAGAATAACCTGGTCAAATAACAGTGAAATGGAAAGAAAAAAAATAAGATAAGACCTTAGGATCAGATAAGATAATAAATAAATAAAAATAACACGGCATGATGACGATCTTAGTATGTTTGTATTTCTTTATTTAAATATTCTATTACATTTTTTTCTGGATTGCTTAGAAACAATTCCTGGAACAACTCAGCATTTCTCAGATCTTCACAATGTTTAACAACTCACACACAACGGTACAAACCTCTTCTGGGTCTGATTTTAACTCTGCCCGCAGACAGCACACACAAGCTGCCCAGACTACATGACTGTGTTACACAATGAAGGGATTCATTCAAATCACTGCTACATAAATGTTCAGAATGAAGAATTTTGTTATATTACATCTTACAGTACTAAGGTGGTCATAATAATAATGTAATAAAAATAGATTCTAAATGTGACATTTCAAAGCTGCGTTTTTTACTTTTTATTAACCAAAACAGCATACATTATTCCCTTAAAGTAACCACCGATATATGATGTACTGTATTTACTGTATTGCAGTACTGTTATCAATTACTCTTTTCTTTTTTCTCCATTCTAAACATTTTAGTAGCAGTGTTTGGAATTAACCCCTTCAGTGTGTAACAAACATCATGTAGTCACACCCAGAGGTTAGAGGTTAGTACCGTTGTGTGTCAGTTGTAAAATAAATAGTTTGCGAAGATTTGAGAAATGGTGAGTTTTCCCAGGAATTGTGTCTAAACAATCGAGAAAAACTAACATTTATATATTAATATATCTATATTATTCATGTTTTCAAAATGTTCAAAAAAACTGTGAATAGTACAGTAATATCTCCAGAATAACAATTAATTGTACAGTCCCTCCAGATAAACACAAATGGATGTGCACTGGCAAAAAATAAATAAATAACAAAAATAAATAAAATAATAATCCCATCTGTTGACCTTTGAAAAATGAAAGAAAGCTTTAAACATCCAACACTTCATTAAATAACTTGTTGAGCCGGGTCATTATTGCAGCGCAGAGATGGGGACGCCGTTCCTAGGATAGAGGACTGAACGTTAGGTGCTTCTGCGGTTGGCTTAGGAGCGCTACAGCTAAGGCTTTTGTGGAGTCGTCTGGGAAGGTTAGCTATACGGGTGGTGCAAGACATAACACAAGGGCTCTAATGGGGATTTGTAGAGGGTGGGCTCTGCACCGGCATAGGAGCATTTCTTTAATCATTATTTTATTTTAACCTTTACTTAACCAGGTGACTCCCACTGAGATCAATTTTACACCTGGTCTGAACAGTTGCAGGAAAAACAGCCGTCTACAGCTTTCATTAGAGAGAGAGAGAGAGAGAGAGCGAGAGAGAGAGAGAGTATTACAAAACGCCAAATCATTCCTAATTAATGCACCTATACTGTGGCTTGCTGGAAATTCATCTTCCATTTAATGACGCTTTAAGATGAGAAGAAATTCCACGTTGTTACAAATGATAGTGTTGGCTACTCATAGTAGGGAAATACATCTGTGGGCTTCATACCACAACTGTCACTGTCACGTTGCCTATTCACCGGCTTTGCTGACAGATGCACACACACACACGCGCACACACACAGAGATTTTGATACATAAAACAGCCAGGGATGCTTCAACAAGGATGGATTGAAATGGGCATGCACAAATTATCTCTATCTCTCTCTCCCTCTCTCACTCTCTCTCTCTCACATGTAGGACATGCCATTGTGTGTGTCTCCAGGGACCTGTTACCGTGGCGATGAACTGAGCTTAATGGCGGAGACCGTGCTGATGATGTGCACAATAGGCTACGGCAATATCTGTATGTGTGTGAGTGTGTGTGTGTGTGTGGTGGGGATAATATGTCGAAGGAGGCCATTCGAAAAGCTTTAATTGCCGTTCTCTCCTCGGCCGTCACACCTTCGTCTCAGCTATGACTCTCCAGCCACCCACACACACACACACACACACACACACACAGAGGGCTAATTAGAGACACCACCGCCCCTCACAATCATACTCTCATATCGGCATGACCATTAAAATCTGTGTGCATGTGTGTGTGTGTGTGTGTAGGGGGTTGGGTGGGGGTCAGTTTAGATCTCATTCACCATTTTGCTATTCTATTGTTGTATTTAGACACTGGAAAAGCCAATGTAATCTTGACACTCAACTATCAATGTTGTGTGTGTGCGTGTGCGTGTGCATGTGTGCGTGTGTGCACACAACAAGAGCTAACTGGACTCTCCCCTCATGGAGCACCAGCAGTTTCTTCAGAGGAAATGCTGACCAGAGACTACTGGCCACAATGTTCACACACACAGTGCCGCGCACGCACACACACATGCACACACACAGTGTCACACACGCACACACACACGCACGCATGCATGCACACACATACGCTATGAACACTGAGGGAGAAATGTCTATCAGTGCTTCTGGTACCCTGACAAACCAATGGACTTCAAACAGCTCTTAGAACACAGAGAGGAGAGAGAGGGGGGGGAGTGATGGAGGATGGAGAGAGAGTGGGAAAGGGAGATAAAGGGAGGAAGAGAAATAGAGTTAAAAATGGGATAGCTAGAGAAAAATGGACGAGGATGTGAAAAAACAAACGTCTGTACTTTGTCAGACGAATTACAAAGCTCTGACTTGTGTGAGTGTCTACTGCTTACAGTAGTCAAAGTTAAATAAAGTGTGTGTGTGTGCGTGTGTGTCTCACCCGTCTCATTTTCTGCAGTCTCCTAGGAGATAGGCTCTTGGTGCTTGTGGGAGACCCAGAACACACAGTCAGCCGTTCATCCTCTTCATCCTGAGAGAGAGAGACAGAAAGAGATTGAATATTAAAATATTAAATATCAAGTAGGGCTGCACGATTTGATCAAAAAGTATAATTGCGATTAGTTTGGCAAATATTGCGATTGCGATTTGCGATAGCGATATAGTAAGCAGCTCTCGTAATTCTGTTTCATTGGTTATCAAAGCTTAAAAGTGCTCTGTACTATAGTATTAAATACTGGATGTAAATATACAATATGGTAACTTGACATGCCACATGGAAGTCCATTAAAACTTAACTTTAAAAAACTTAACTTTAACTTTAAAAACAATACTCAGAAGTTGATTGGATAAACACCATCTGTCGGTCATTGTTGTTTTCAAGTAGCTTTAGCTGTCACACCTAAATAACGCCCGTAGCTATTAGTACGACACTGAATGGTAAGTTGGTCACAGACGCCATTATTTGAAGCCTCTCCAGACTGAATCTCATGGCAAAGTCAAACTGAAACGTATAAGATCATTATGGTTTCACTAGGTTAATTATATAGGCTAGAGGAGCACCTACTGCATTTCTTAAGCAGATCATTAATTGATGTTGCATGGAGGCCTAGTGTGACATGTACTGGTAGAAGGTCATATCAAACCACTTAGCCAATTAGCAAAGAGTAATAAGTACATAAGTAATAGGCCTACAGAAATATTTAGGCTATTATAGGAAATTCAATGGAATTAAATAAAGTCTCAAAATGATATAGCTTACATTTATGCAAAATACAAAATCTAAGACTTTTCTGCCAGCCCATCTATAGGCTACTAAATTGGGACTTAGGAACAATTGAATATTCCCCTATATGATACAAATAACAAATGCTACCAAATGTATTTTGGCTTTACCAGAGACATAACGCCCTTATGTGCAGATCAAAGTTTTTGTTTTACAAACATCGCTCCTTTTGGATTTTGTAAAACAGGTATTTGATTAAGGCTGTGTTTAAAGAGAACACGGCCAATTGAACCCAGGCTATTATGTTTCCTTATATTTTTTGCATTGGTGCCACAGACATACAGTAGCGGTCGTAACTTTGGTTTGGGAAATCTACTTATTCTCAGGATGGGCAGTCCGACCATGTTTTACACTGTAGCCTACCTTTCTGCGACGTCACTGATCTCAAATAGACAGGCAACGAGCCGGCTTCACGCAATGCAAAGCAAATAAAGAGCTCTACTGCGGTTGAGCCCCGGTTGGCGTGGGTATTATAACAAGTTACGCTTCTCAAGGAGTGGGGCCTAAATTGACTGGATACCTATATCTCAATATCTGTCATCTTTATCATAGGTGTTAGACTTGCATGCAGCAAATGCACGCAGGTTGTCATGCACGCAGTGCGTGAAGATTATTTATAAATAATCGTAGGCTTTTGCGGTTACATAATCGCACACCACCACATCGCGGTTTCGTTTGCGATGCGGTTAATCGTGCAGCCCTAATATCAAGTTCTTCAAATCTCGACAAAAGACAAGGAGATAATGTTTTATAACGAGTTGTCTCTGGCCGCATAAACTACAACTGACCTGAGTTCAAGCTCTCTTATGCGGCTGTTAGCACATCCTTGTTGAACCTACAAGCTCAACTTTTACATGCTCGTCTCTGCAAGTTTGCCCTGAGGAGCGGCACAATGTGTATCTCTCTTTGTTCCCCATTTCCTCCTCCCCTGGTCTCACGCTGACAGACTGAGCTGCAATTGCCTTATCAAAGCCATCAAGAGTTATGGAAACAAACACTTTTCTGCATTAGCTTTGAGGAAATCACAGCCGCCGCGCTGATGCAATATGCAGACAATAAAGCAGAGATGTGGGGCTGGGTCCGGGTGACATGACAGGCCATAGCCAGAGGGATGCTGGTTAAATATGTACAGCCCCTGAACAAAGCGCTAAGCAGGTTTCACAAGTCATTAAAAGCCCCTGCGTCAGAATCACACGCTCCGTGTAAAACAGCATTCCTGTCTCATCCTATGAGGAGCTGCGTGTCTATCTACAAGCTTCCTAAAAGATGTGTGTGTTTGTGTGTGAGTTTGTGTGCTTCTCTGTGTGTGTGCGTGTGTGTGGATGCAATGCAGGTTACCATGGCTTTGAGCCTGCCCTTAATGTCCAGAATGCCCTTCTTGGCATGACTCCTCGCCTGTGAAAGGGAACATAAGCACAATGTCCGACGAGCACACGCACACACACACACACAGAAAGACAAGGAGAATATTACTAATCCAAAACATGTGGCACTAACATTCTGCGCTGGCTTCGTGTAACATCTAGACATGCTTTGATCCCAATGGGGGAAAACAACAGAGACAAAAGGGTTTACTAGAGAGCCTCACACAGTAATGCAAGGCAACGAGAGGTCATGTTTCAGTGTACAGTGTTAGCCTAATATGGTTGTTGTAGATTATTCTGTCTAGTTCATTAATTAATAGCACTGTCAATGCTTGCTAAGCGTATATAAAAGCAACCATTTTATTGCTTTTATTATTATTATTATTATTAATACCTACATCTACTGTATGTTTATTACTTCTACTGTATGACACGTCTGTGAAAAGGGTCCATTACATGAGGTGGCGGGTTAATATGCTGTACACTGACCTTCGTTACTGCTGTGTTGATGAGCGCGCTTCCCCTCTGAAAGGCACACACACAAGAAATTATTGACTTGGGTTACGCACAGACACACAAGCTACACGCAGCTATGAATGCCGCCAAGCGAGTATGGACCCAGGGACGCACGACCCATGTACGCAAAGATCGTCACGCACACACGCAGGACATCCTGACAGGCTGACAGTCCAACTACAGACGGCAACAGATGTCCTACTGAGCTCACAAAGGAGTTATTATTATATATATATATTTCTATTGTTCACAGGGAAGAATGTGGGCGCATATAAATAGTAGTTATAAATATTGCTAATTCCAAAGCACGTTTTTGTATATAGAAATAGCCGTGGCTGTATAGTAGCACTTTGAACAGCCCGAGCGGCCATGCGCGTCGCGCGAGGCCAGGCATGTGTTAGTATACCTGGGCCTTCACACAGCTGCTACAGTACACGTTACAGCCTCTCTGAGCGGCTCCTTTACAGCCTCTCATTCTGCTAGCCTACGCACGCTTGGGTAGAGAGCTAAAACGTCTCAACAGCGGCAGTTGTGGCCAAAGTACGCCCCCCCCCCCCCCCCCCCCCCACACACTAACCCGGCCACAACTGCCAGCTGAGGGGCAAGAGCTAGGGGGAGAGAGAGAGAGGGGGGATGGGGGGGAGAAGGAGAGAAGATGGGGGAGAAGGCCTTCTCTAACGGTAGCCCTGTCAGTCAGAAACGTGAACTTTAACAAAGCTTTTGAAGTGCGCTCCGGAGAAACTAATTCGCCCTCAGCTGACTTGTGGGGAGGAAGGGGAAG
>JAODUH010002531.1:0-11967 GCA_027564835.1 Typhlichthys subterraneus | reverse complement strand
GGCCAGTGTGTGTGTGTTCTCTCTCTCTCTCTCTCTCTCTCTCTCTCTCTCTCTCTCTCTCTCTCTCTCTCTCTGTTATCATTTTCTCCCTCTCCTCCCTCTCAGTTGTAGATATAGTCCCTTTGTCACATTTAAATTTAGGAAAGCAGAGTCGACGGTGTTCCGAGCCCACACGGGGACGGTGCGCAGCGTCAACTTCTCTGGCGACGGGCAGACCATGGTCACAGCCTCCGACGACAAGTCTGTAAAAGTGTGGACGGTCCACAGGCAGAAGTTCCTCTTCTCTCTCAACCAGCACATCAACTGGGTCCGCTGCGCCAAGTATGGACACCGGCACACACACGTGCACGCACAGTGCACATTGTGCACATTGTTTTAAAAGAAGTACTGGATGTTGTATTCTGTTGAATTGTATTCCATGTTCTGGTACATGTAGTACATAGCACACTTTTTTTTTAACCCATTTTGGGTACAAAAAATAAATAAAAATAATAATAATAAATAAAAAATGAAATCTATGTTTTCAGGTTTTCTCCAGACGACCGTTTGATTGTGTCCTCCAGTGACGACAAGACCATAAAGCTGTGGGACAAGAACAGCAGAGAAAGTATCCACTCCTTTTATGAGCATGCAGGGTAAGCACTGCATGCCACGGGCTAGATCAGGTTGTTAGAACTACTTACAGTAAGTGTTTTTGCTTGATAAGCATGTACTCAACTGAATACTTCTTATGCAAGATACGCAAGCCAGGTGGACTTCCATCCCAGTGGCACATGTATCGCTGCAGCCTGCACTGACCACTCAGTCAAAGTGTGGGACATCCGCTCGCACAAGATGCTACAACACTACCAAGGTAAAAACCTACTGTAATCTATGGGGGCACTGGCAGACTCTCCGTTTCTATAGATCCAACTTCACCAGGCTTTAGAGTAACCGACCACCAGGGGGCAAATCATGACCGTCAAATGAGTTGACTGACACAATTGCTGAGACAAATCACTTGAAATCTTAACCAATTTTTCCAAAACATTAAACAAAATAAAAAAAATCTAAACTGCATGCACCAAACATCTTACTCTTCTGGCAAAATCAAACAAAACAGCAATTTTATCTATGCTAAAAGTCATACAGACAGTCACTACATAATAAAATGGAAAACACCCGTCCAGAGCAGGCATATACAGAAACATATTTTTGTTGTGCGAGTATATAGCAAAGGCAGTTTCAAAAACTTATAATAATCACAACTTCATAGAGTGAATTTTGTACTGCAGGTAATACAGCATTGAATATATATTTTAATGCACTTGCAAATAATATAGTTCTCCTACTGCAAAAGCCCAAAGGACTAAAGAGAAATCACTATATTTATCTTTTTCCTCCTTGTCCAACATCTATGACATATACTTATGCTCTGCCTCTCAAATTGTTTCAATAAATGGTTGGTATCAACATTTAACTCACCTGTGCAATGAGTTGTCTTATAAAATTGGTTTGATCACATCATTAGTGTGTAAATGATTACAAATGTTTTATGGTTTAACCTTTGCTGCACATGTTTTCCAAATTTACCACAAAGTGTGTGCGAAATTGTTATTAAGTGTATTTTGCAGATATTGTATAACTATGTGCACCTATTTAAGATTTTGCCAACTGAGGGATTCATTCGACATTGATTAGGCCACTGAGTATTTTATTCAGAGAATGGTGTTAAGTGTTTTAGCAATTCAGAACAACTGTATTCTCAGCATTTAACTTGACACAAAGTTCAATTAGTTCAGTTTGAAGAGGATTATTATTCACTACAGGCACTTCATATGTTCTTATTAAGATAAAGGTTTTCAACAGCTGGGGGCAAAAGGACATCCTCGTGTAATTTAAGGAAATTGTCAGCAAGCGTCCACTCTGCCTACCAAGGATCCTTTCAGCAAGAAACTGTTCCTACAGTACTCATTTGAGCCCAATTCCATTTTTATTTGGTTACTTTGTTTTGTAAATAATTACATTTGACTTACTTTACATGTGTTGTCCTACTGCAGGGCACCAGTCTATATTTCCCGTCAGTGTAGCTAATACAATAGCTTTCCCTAGCATCACTGTCATCACCACCGTGCTTTAATTTATGATTTAATTATTTTCCAGGCAGTTTTTCATATAAAATGCACAAACATAAATCATGGTTATATAATATATTTCTCTGTTTGGCCTTTAATAATTGCTGAATTACATCACAGACCTTGAGTTTTACTCTGTGTGTGTGTGTGTGTGTGTGTGTGTGTGCGTGTGTGTGTGCGTGTGTGTGTGTGTGTGTGTGTGTGTCAGTCCACAGTGGTGTTGTAAACAGCTTATCTTTCCATCCGTCTGGTAACTTCCTCATCACCGCTTCCAGTGACTCCACATTGAAGATACTGGACCTGCTAGAGGGGAAACTACTCTACACATTGCATGGACACCAGGTAAACACAAACAGCACTGTCAAAAAAGTTTTCCTTTGGATTTATTTTGTGGTTCAGTTTGTGCTGGGTACATCTTTGTGTATTTTCTTTGTATGCTGCACTATTGTTGCTGTGCTTTTGTGTGTGTGATGGGTTTTGGATATGTGTATATATATCTTTTTTTTTGTTTTGTTCAGTGTATTTTAGTGCTCGCCGGCAAGCAGGCGGCCCACTCACTGTGACTCATACTAGCGTTGTTGGAAAGAAAACACAACTCCTTCTGCCTCCGATCCTCTCTGGATCCTCTCTCCTCCCTCTCCTGATTTGTCCTCGTCCACCTCCTCACTGTTTCCGCCCGGCCTCCTCCTCCTCCTCCTCCTCCTCTCTTGTGTTCCCCTGCATGCTCTAGTCCTGTGGTCTTGTCATGCAGTAGATTAGCATTGCCAGCGCTCTGCTACTTCACTTTTTGTTTTGTCTGGTCATGTATGCCTGTTTAGCTTAATCACTATTGAGGTGGTCTTGCCAAGCACACAGACACCAACATTATTTGGTTACATAACAGAAGGCCCCTCGAATTTGCCGATGTTGGTTTTTAATTGTAATTTAATTTATTTATTTTATTGTATATGTGTGTACTGGAATATCCATTTGGGGATATGCTACATACGGTTGTAGTGCAGAGGAAGAGACTCAGTACAGTAACAGACACTGCTCTCTGTGCTGTCTCCATAAACAAAGCCATGCCACTTCTTCTGTCTACAGTGGAAGAACATTCATGAGCCGCATGAAAAAATTAATCTGAGTTTTAATATTGAATCTTTAGTTCTTGAGTTGCAGGAATCACTTGAGGCATAACTGTCATTGTATGGACTGATGGTTTATATTGCCACTGCAAATTCAAAGGGTGTCCTGTTATTCTACTGGTTTTACTTGGACTTTGTAGGACCAATTCCACTACACTAGTACACATTTAAAAGTTAAAATGTTATCCTTAAAAGTGTTACCCTATTATCTCCTGTATTCCATTTGAAACGAATGACATGCGGACTTATTTATGTGTTCAAAATAACACCACACGTTCCTGTTGGTCTCTTCATACCTCAAAACCTGTCATCTCCTCCCCCGTGTCTCCTTTCCTGTTTTTGTTCTATCCCGGTGTTGACTCTGCCAATCTGTTGGGACTGGAAACACTTGTGCTGCTAATTTTCTCTAGTCGCAGAGCTTGAGACAGGAGACCCCCCCAATCTGTTCTGTGTGTGTGTGCACATGCATGTGTTGTTATGTGCACTTGTAAGTGTCTCCCCAGTCTACACCTACATGCACAGAAATGTGTTTGTATGTGGGCGTGCGCTCGTCTGTGTTGTTTTTTGCTTTTGCAAGTGACAAATGTTGTGTTGGCCTCTGGACGACCCTACCTGGGTAGCTACAGATCAGTTAATTTGTCTTAGTTTCTTTCTGCTTAAACTGTAATGCCTTCTTATTTGGTACGTTTGTTTAGTAGCTAGCGTTCGTTCATTGTGAAACAATTGCTCCACAAAATAGAATGAAATTTTAAATGCAGCCCATTAAAATGGTAATATGAAATTTAACAATGTGCATTCACCTACTACTAAATCTTATAGTTTAGTTATTACTTTATTTTTGAAGTTTATTCACTTCAGTTGTATAGTTTTCTAAACATCAGTGTTTTAATGATAACAATAGAACTTTGTGAAAACACAATTTATACAATACTGTATACAGGCCTACAGTACATATTGACGGAGCCTGTCGATGAGGTGGTCTGAGTGACATAGTGACTACTGAATGGTATTGCATTACATTTTCCACACTGCATTTTACATTTCTTCTACACATTTGTATTTCATTTTTCTCACAGACAAATGGAAACGTTTTTTTTATTTTATTAATTTAATACTTTGTGTCAGAAACAAGTGAACACGTGTAGATCTGCAGCCAGTAGGTTCAAAAGTGTATCTGTAATACAGATACACTTTTGACACATTTTGCACATTTAACTTTGCATACAGTATGCAGCTAAATAAAACTAAACCTTCAAAAAATATAGTCTGATGTTGAATTTGTTGGCAGTTATCGTCTACGGAGGCCAATGTGGCGTCTATCGCATCTGTAGGGCCTGTCCCTGCTTACCAAGTAAAAAGTGCACACTTTTAGCACGTCGGTGTCCGTATGCTTGTGTGTGTGTGTCTGGCTATGGTCAGTGCCAGGCTGGCAGCGGGCATTAGTCAGAGCAGAGACAGAACATGCTGTCTGTCAGGCTGTCGCGTTGCCATAGTGACACTGTCTGCTTCTCCCAGGTGTTCCTCCCGGGAAACCATTCCTCACCCAAACGAGTGTCTGGGTGCAAGTCAAGGTTTACACCTCTCCTAGGATCATTTGCTTTCTTCTCTTCTTTGCCTGTTGTAGATGCAGTGATAATGTGTATTACTTGTAACCATTTAAGATTATTATTATTATTATTTTATTTTATGTCATTTTATATAAATTAATCAAATCTTAATTTAGTTTTTTTACGCTGGCTTCTAAAACATCTTTCACTTTAAGAAATCACCTAATGTGAGCTAGTAATTGGCAGCAGGCAATAATGCATACCGGGGTATAGTTCCCTTTCCAAAAAACAAATGAGTCAACATCAATTTACTTTGAGTTGTCCTTATGATCAAATATGAATATAAATTATGCAATTGTTGTTTATCTGGCTCTTTGGCTATTTCAGTTGTGTCTTCCATAAGCCTTAGATGGTGAGTAGACATAGGCAATAATACCGCCAAAAACACTGAGTAACAAGAATAGACAAATGACGATTCTCTGCACAACCAGTTCATTAACTTACTAACCAATTGTGCAGGCGGTTTTATCCAACTGTAACTGTACATGTTACTGCTTGTGTGTGTCAGATCTGTGACTCAGGCGACTTGGTGTGAGTCACCGTGTTCACACACGGCAGTACAATTCTCTCTCTTGTCCGGATCATGCTTTTCATATCCACTTCCTGGTGTCACGTTTTACAGCAGGTCAGCTCACAATAAGTGATAAGCCTTATTATACATCTTGCTAGTTGTCTTATCCCTTACCTCTTCACTACTACTGGCTACTTAATCTCTAGGGGGACTCCAGTTTAACTCCAGCGTGACAGTATATTTGCCGTTTGATGCAGGGAATATGCACACTCTTCTTGTCACGGGCTCCACCAGATTAAGTGACTAGGAATCTTGGTCTAGCTGAAGTTTGATATTATGTGGAAAGCATGTTGCATACAGTTGTTTGCTTTGAGAGACTTGATTTCCACTATGAAGTGGTGCATTCTAGTATTTCCCCTACTCTTCTAACTGGTCTGTCTATTTGTCTGTTTAGGGCCCAGCTACCTGTGTGGCCTTCTCCAGGACAGGGGAGTTCTTAGCCTCTGGAGGTTCTGATGAGCAGGTGAAGACCATGTCTACATGTACTCTATGAAGGAGCGCTCCGTTGCCAAGCATGCACTTTTGTATCTCTTATTCTGTTGACAACTGTGGAACAGTTAACACATGTGTCTTCCTACAGGTGATGGTGTGGAAAAGCAACTTTGACTCAGTAGAGTCAATTGCAGCCATGAGGGAGCAGAGCAACACTGCTTCCAACCTGCAATGTTTCTCTACCAGCTCCAAGGCCCACCTTCGCGCTGTCTCACACGCCTCCATGCCCCACAATCAGGTAAATGTAACCAGCATGACCCCTCCAATATAGTTATCTGACATGGGGAAGCTTTCTCAAGCACCCCTTTTTGTGTGTGTTCTTCTTTTGTTGTAATGGATGAGCAAAATGACACATAATCTTACAGTTTGCATGTAGGGTGTCACGTGAAAATGACATGAATATTCTCCTCCGTCGCTAATTTATCGTTGCCAGCCTGATACACAAGCTGTCACGGAGGCTTCATTAATTAAAAGCCAGTTGAAAAGAAATGTTATTTATAACTAATATCTTCACATTCTTACTTCACAATGAATCACAGATGGCCACACTCTACACTTCTTTTAATATCTGACACAAGTATTTAGAGCTTTTCCATGATTGGGCGGGGGGGGGGGATATCGCATCGGTGAGGTGACTAGCCGTAGAACGCTTTGACACATGGCTGTGATCGAACCAGAAATGCATGGTAGTCTCTAACCACTAAGCATCTCTGCCCTCTTCAATGGTATCATACCAGAGTATCCATTTAGCTAATGTTGCCCGGCAACAAAAACACTCCTGGGTAAATTGACCCTATTAATGTCATTGTATGATTCTGGTTAGCGTCATCAGTCGAGAGCTATTATCTGAATTGGTTTTGCTTGTCTTTTTTAATGACAAGACCCCATGCCTCCTATTGTTCCTGGCGTAGTTGCTTCCATATTGTAAGTGTAGATGGGACAAGGCTGATATGATATCATATGCCAGCGAACTGTTTTGTGTGCGTGTATATACCGGTACAGTAAGGCAGCTGGGATGAGATCGCTATAGCTGTTCAAATCACTGCTGAGTCCTCGTTTGGTCAGAGAAACCCCGCCTTTTTTCAAACGCACACCAGAAATGACATAGAAGCATGCGCAGATCATGCATACATTGGCATACATTATGACACACGCACGCACGCACGCACGCACGCACGCACGCACGCACGCACGCACACTATATGGACTGTATTGCAGGAACATGAGATGGCACACAGTCTTATAATGTGGCTGGTGCTGTGTTCACATTGGCCTTTGTGTTCCCATGTAAGTGTCTGCAACAGCTTCTGTTTGTACATAATGGAGCCAGCACAAATAACTGTTTTCATAATGAATGAAACACATTACAATTATCATGTCATTTTCGTTTTATTGCACAGCATTACAAGAAGCAGACACTAGAGATTAGGCACCTTGCTTGAGGATGCTTAAATGCTCTCTGTTTCCCAAAATACAGTACAGGTTGTCTAATGTGTTTGCAATGCATTTCAGCCTATCACAATGCGTTTTAAATGCGCAGATTGTCATATGACCAGATGCAACACCGACGGATGCAGCATCTCCCTTTAAGGACGGATGCAACATTTGTCCATAAAGGGAGATGCAAAGTGTACGTTGCCTGTCCTTAATTGGTTAAGGATGCTTACACCTAGGCCAATTCTGAGGCTAAAACCCATGCTCTTCTGGCTGGGAGTAGAACACCCACTATACTATCTTGTCCCCTACATATCACATGAACACTAGTCTTGCAGAGCCAGCCTTTATTTACGTAATGTCTGGGACACAGCGCTGGCTAACTGTGTCAAGATCCGCATACTTTACAGGAGAGATATTTTGATTGATGTGCACATCAACCAACTAACTCAATACTCATAACTCAAAGACAAAGTCAAACGTTAAAAACGTATACAGAGGATCTGGTTGAGAAACTTACCAACACGACTGGTTGTTTTCATGTATTGTTCTGTTAGATAAGTAGGCTACTGTTAGTGCTTAAAATATGTAACTACTGAAGTTAGTAAATCAGGCAGGTTACTGCACTACCATAGCACCGGAATTACAGATACAGACTTTGTGAGTGGCAATGCTAACAGACAATAAAAATCTACTTCTCAATTCCGGCAAGCGCTGTCGAGCTTACATGGGTCTATG
Organism: Typhlichthys subterraneus; assembly: GCA_027564835.1. NCBI lineage: Eukaryota > Metazoa > Chordata > Actinopteri > Percopsiformes > Amblyopsidae > Typhlichthys > Typhlichthys subterraneus. Next base: position 3,887 of record JAODUH010002531.1, on the reverse strand, counting down.
CAACATATGTTTTGTACACAAACATATGTGACGTAGTGCTAATGGCCGGAAGAGGCTGAGACTACATAAACACTGACTTAAAAAGGAGCCACCTACTGGTACAGGGGTCACATTACAGGCAATGGGCAGGGCATTCAGTGGTTTTATCCCTACTCTAAGCACATGGATACATGCACATAGTGAGGGCCTCAGCAGGAGGGTATGGGCACCAGGGTTGCCAACTGGTCTCTCGTCACATTGCATAACATCATAAAAGCCTCATGTAGACTACATATGCCACACACTGCTACTAGACTAGCTGTGAGGAGTCGGACACAGATTTACCAGAGAGCTCCGGATGTCATCATGGTACATTAATGCTATTACTGTGGTTATACTGTGTGTGTATGTGTGTGTGTGTCATTGTTGATTCCTAACAAAGGGCTTTTTATTTGTGAGCAGACAGAGGATGATATGGTGTTCACATTTAAGGTATCACTTCTACAGAAGGTTAACACTGACAGTGAAAGGGTGTTAATTCCATCACTACATCTGTGGTACGTTTTGTAGGTAGATGCATGTATAGAAGACCTACATGGTTTGTTAGTGAACCACTAAAACATCTTAGCCTAGGTGGAGGCACAGAAACGCATTACATGATGATTTGGTACCCGACTAGAAAGACTTTCTACAATAATCGTAGCATATAATAGAGATGTGGTTTAGCTGATGATCTAACAAGGAGGAACACAGATATGCAGCTGCCTGTACTATACAAGTGAGTCCTGTCGATGACGGCTATACTGTATGCAGAGATGTGGGCGTGTAATTGTTACTCACAATACTTTACTCTACTTAGTGTTTGCCTTCCACTATTGCTCTCACTAAATGGTGTATTTGTCACCCTCTCTGTTTTCTTTCTTTCCCGGAACGTAATGCTTATAGGCAGGTTTAGTCATTCTTGAACGCTTGCTAACGTCAAAATCGAATCCCTCAGAAGCTCCGCCCCACACATTGAAACGCATTGTGAAACCAAGGGCGTCGTTGTTGTGAGTGCTGTTTGTATGTTCCTATTTAATGAGAAGTGCACGTAGAAGTACCGGCTCATTTTGTCAGCATGCACAGAGAACTGTAAGCTTTCGGAATGCCAGGAGATATTTTGTGAATTTGACAGTGTATTATCTTACGCTTGGCTTACAATAGCTGACTTCACCGTATAAATTGAGACTGCTATGCAACGGATAGACAGTATATAAATAGAAAGAAATCCAAAAGGGGTGATTCTATGACAGGGCAGTATGCTAATCGAAAGATTCAGAGACAAACAATAGTGGAGAAGGACAACCATTAGTAGTGATTAAATATTTAAAGGCCTTGTCAGATGACAAACACACACATGCAAGACAGGCCATCGCAGGCCACCATAGGACAGGTTTGGGTTTCAGCTCTTTTGACTGCTGCAGTTTTACTTACATCAACAAGGGCATGGCCAAGGTCTTTACTCCTTCACACATACACGTACGCACACATGCACACATCAACCTAAACTGCTAATGTCCTTTGGGTGATTGAATTTGGCTCCATCCAGCGTGTGACCTCACTCTCCCTGAGTCTCCAGTTGCTCGGATCAATAGCTGTGGGAGAACCAGGGCTGCAGACACACAAGACCGCTGTTTCTGCTATTGGGCTTCTGAAAGGCCAAGAATGACAACAGATGAGTGTCAGTTAACGTCGGTATAGACTGATCTACCCCTCGCACTTTGTTTATCCAGGACAGTTAGAAATAACGAATAACTAAGTCTGAAAATAAGTGTATGTACTCAAGACGTGGTGTATTACACCTTTTCTCAAACATTGTGAGCCCTGACCACCTTAAAATCCTCTAAGTATGAGTTGCAGATGTGCTCTAAGGATGATTAGGAAGCAGGCAGCCAGACAATATTAGGGAAAATGATGAGCGCCTTGAGTAAAACCCTGTATCTTCTTGGAACCACAGCTGTCTGACGCTGAGGTGGGTTTGGAGAGGAGAGATACTTTTTTTTCTTCTTTTCACATTTGATTTAATTAGGACAACAAGAGTTGTTGGTGTCTGTCAGCCAACTGTCTTCAGATGAGCGAACTAAAATGTGGCCACATGTTGTGTTGGCGTATAAAATAATATGCGCTAGGTTACATAGACTCTTACATTAGGCTTTTGTAAAACTATTTCCAAATTATGCAGTTTGCTTATCATGAATTCAACACGGAAAATAATCCGTAATAATGTTCCTCTGCTAGACAGTAGAGTCCTTGTTGCTACGCAATGCACACAAACTACATGGCTGACTGTTAGGAGAGGGTTTTAGAGTAAGGAGCGGAACGATAAACCGGAAAATTCTGAGTTCTAAAGGATTTGTTAACCGAAAATGATGTTCGGCCCAGGTAATATGAATATTAGCCTACACATTAGCCTATTAAGTACGATGCAGGACTTGAGCAGAAGCCACCCCGGCTATGAGAGACTAAAAGAAGCAAAACAGGTTGCATGTTAAAGTTGTCGACGGCGTACCGTATTATATTAGTGTTCGGTTAATGGTGTACTAAATCAGACCTAGTGAATGCAACACACTCCGTGCTCTAGACAGTTTATAGACACAACATGACCACGAAAGGGAATAAATTAATGCCCCCCCCCTCCTTTCCAATCTGATTTCAGATTGAACTAGGGATGCCCTGGCTAGAGTTACAGGGTCCAGGCCATCTCGGGCCTCAGCGTAATTTGAACCCTGCTCCAATAACATGGGCTACTGTATACAGTATACGAGATAAAAGATGTGTCCCTGTCGTCAACTGTAAATGGAATACTTCTATACGCTTCAAGCTTGTTTTCTTACTTCCTTGAAATAAAAATAGTCTGAATCAATACAATATATTCAGTAATTAGCATAGTACTTAGCAAAGCTCTGCACATATATAATATTAATAATAATAAATATGAATAACAATTTATTGAATTTGCATGTGAGGTACAGCAGGTGTTCCATACTATACTGTGTATTGCTATTGGCATTACATAACAGACCCCCTGTTCCATCTCAGGCGATGTTTTCATGAATGAATCTATCCTTTGAACTCTGATATCAGAGCATAACCGTTGCTGCACAGATCCTTTGGTGTTACCACAACCATACAACTTCTACTTTATATTCTCTAAGTCTACATGAAGCTGTTCCTTTTGAAGTCAAACCGTAGTTAAACACCAAACAGCCCTGCAACATCCCTCTGTATATTGTGTGTAAATTACTTTTTAATATATTCTCTTACCACTTATACCTAGAAGTGCTGGCTTCCTAGAACTTGCATTCCATGTATTATTCAGACACCAATAATTCATTATTAATAACGGGTCCTTTCATCTCTCATAATAATGCCTCAATCTCGTGTCGCCTGAAAGGAAACGGAGGAGAGAAATGTGTCACCGTCTAGGCTAAATGTGTTCTCTTCCCATTAGTAAATAACACCCGATGCCTTCTGTGCTCAGAATGGTAGTGAGAACGAGGCACTCCCATCCACGGATAAGTGTAACCAGTGCACTAATGAATCGGTTTATTTAGGGGATATTTGCTTGTTTGCCAAACTAATGAAAGAAATGAGGGAGAGTAAAGTAAACAGGATGTTCTTCTGTAGTGAAGACTATAGAAGGATACAGAATGCCCCTGTTGATCACGCGACTAAACACCTGCCAGCATCCTGTTTGGTCTTCTTATTCTTATGGGTGTCCTCAACACCACACAAGTTATAACTCCTGTATACATGCTCTGCCATTATCATTGGTTTGGAGTGAATGCCCCAAAAGACCCGAACCTTGAACAGAGAACTCATATATATATATATATATATATATATATATATATATATATATGCAAAAA
>JAODUH010002530.1:0-11967 GCA_027564835.1 Typhlichthys subterraneus | reverse complement strand
AAATACACTGAATATTGCAACATCTTCGATATGATATTGCGCAACGTGATATTGCGATAACGATACTGAATCGATATTGTGCATCCCTAATCCAGATTAGTTTGATTAGCAACCAAATAGCTGCCTATTCAACACACGGAAGAATCAGATCTTATTTGATAATACATGACGCTGCGCTGCAAAATTAAACTCTTGAGTCATCTGCTCTACTGTAAGCGGAGCTAGTGGCAACAAAGTTTTGCCGCTTTGAGAGTTGTTACTAGGAACGCATAGAAATCATGAACTTCCAACTCCACTCGCATAAAAGTTTGTGGGACATTAGCAACTGCATCAATGGCGGCGGGTCTTAAAGCCTGAGTCGTAAAGATACAGAAAGTCTTTGTCATTGTACAGGAAGCCAATGAAGTTGAATCCGAATTGGAGTGTTGTCCTTGTGTTTGTGAGGATTCTGAACTAATTGGAGGCGATTGATGAGTTTTGTTGGGATGCCAGAGTTTGCTGTACAGGAACAGACAGGAAATTACACAGGTTTTGGTGCTTGAGAATGAAAGGACGAAGTCTAGATATGTTTTGGAGGTAGAAATAGGGTGCCCGGGTGATAGTTTTGATGTGTGATTCGAATGAGAGGGAGTTATCAAATGTGAGCATGTGAGAGATGGAAGGAAGGCATATTTTGATGAGGCTAGTGGGCCTGGGATCAAGTTGGCAGGTAGACGATTTGGATTTCAGTAATAGGGGGATTGTAGATGGAGGTGGGTGTTTAGAATTTCAGAGTCCAGAAAAGAATTGCACATTTTAGGCGTGGGGTCAGGGTGGGAGTTTTCAGGAGGATTGAGTAGGTGTTTTACTGTTGAAAAAATAACTTTATTTTATTTTATCAGAGTTGATAATGTCAGAGTATAGGAAGACTTGCTGTTGAGAGGGCAGCTTTGTATTTTGAGAGGTGATCCAGATCAGCTTGTGAATGAGATTCTTCTCCTCTTGTACAGACGCTAAAGACACCGTCCAGCAGCCTTTAGCGGCCGTACCTTAGCGGTACCAGGGGGCAGTGTGAGTAAAGGATACTGAGCGGGGTTTGAGGGGAGTGAGGGAATTCTGAGAGGAGCAAGCAAAGTAATTGTAGTAAGTGGTGAGTCAAGGGGGGACAGAGAAGTGAGACATTAAATTGCAAATGTAAGACAATGGAAATCAGATTTGTAATCACTATAGGAATCTGCCAAAGTGTGACATGGCTGTGGTCTGAGCGAGGATTGAGAGGGGCAATGTGTCCATTCCAAAAAATGGAGCGGATGCAGTTTCGGCGAAACCAGCGGTAGATTTATTTTGGCCAACGGCGTATTTCAGGGTGAGCAAACATAGCTGTGGGGGTGATGTAGGACCTTGATATGAGTTGTAGCAGCTCAGCTATGAAGCATTTCAGGAGAGATAAAATTGGGTTAATCCACATCAGGGGAAAAGCAAGATTATGTAGAGTAGATGGCGGAGGGATATGCTATCCTCTGGAGCAGAAGTGCCAAAGCACAGCCAAAAGCCGTTGAGATGATACTGTATATATATATATATATATATATATAGTGTATAATAAAGTGGAATCAGTGATACTGGACAAATATTGTTGATATTTTAACTTGATCACAACAAAAACACCTCTCCCTTCAATGCAATAGAGTGCTTCTTCAAGAGCTTGGCCCCACACATTGGAAACACATTGTCAAGGATGGGAGAGTGTTGTGTGGTCTGCACCACTTTCTTTGTGTTCCCATTTACAGAGCCAGGGCTGTGTAGAAAGTAACACCACATTTTGTTTGTACACAGGACAGGCAGCTATTGGACCGTGACGAGATATTTGCTGAATTTCACAAAGTGTATTAGATTACAATCTCCGACTCCTCCTTTAAGACCCATCTACTGTACCTATAACACAGTGGTTACTGGTTATGTAGAACCCAAACTGTCTGCCAGAGGGCGCTGCTACACCATACATATTGCTGCTTTGTGCCGAACAGTCCCTCTTGCCCCAAACTTATGATCCTGACCAGAATTCCCCACAGTAGAACACAGGCTTGGATCAAATCTAACTGTTTTAATTCTTTTGGTGGAAGGTTTCCTTGGGGGCCCGGTGGTCTGTTATTGCTGACAGGGTGTGTCACACTGCTCAACATGACCCAGAATACATTTGTCACAGGCAGCTGAACACACACGCACACACACTGTACAGACTTGACACCTGCTGTGCCCACTTTTAATGGAATTTAAATGATTCCAGAGTATTGCGGGCTCTTGAAGCATGTCAGCACACCTCAGATGTCAGACTGAAACAAACCAGCATGATTATTACATATTACATTAAAATTGACTACATTAGCATCACAGAGCCAGAGGCATCTTAAATGACGTTACCTAAAGCATTCACACCTGCTGTATATTCACACACAGCATGTACACATGGTTCACCAGGCACTTCCACGGTGGGTGATGGGAGAAAGTAGGCAGATAATGACTAAATATCCTACCAGCTCAAACGTGTTTACCGACACAGGTGAGGGGATCTCCGGTGTCTGTGTCTGTCACCCACGACAACATGAACAGTGGCTCTGTGGGACTTCTTACAACGTAGAGTAAATGAACCGACAATGGCACAAATCACACCCGCGCGCACACACACACACACAAACACGCGCACGCATGCGCGCTTACACATAACCATATGGCTCACACAGCAAGTTGTTAAAATGCAGATGTTTGGATAAATTGACCGTGTAGTGATTACGTAAGGTTGTGCGGTTGTGAATGGGAGAGGAAAGAATGGAATGGTGTGTATGCCAGCTAGAGGGAATGAATGGAAAGCAACCAAACCTTTAACCTTCCAGTAACTGCATCACGTCGCCTATGTGAAGAGTGACTATAGGTTGGTCTAGAGCTGTCTGTGACAAAGGGAGTGCTTCACAGGACTCCCTGGGATTGGAAGCATGGGTAGGGAATAAACTAAATCAACTGTCTCCCATGCAGGCAGGAGGAGGAAACAGAGCAGGCCCAGGGTATATAGCGCAGAAGGCTCCACACTTGGGCTCATTGCAAAGAGAGTCCACCTTGATGTGTGTGTTGAAAACAGGAATAATTGTGTCACACGCGCTGCCAAATAGAACATATGCTCTGATCGTTGCTACAGTGACCAGCTCCAAACCAGCCCGTCTCATGTCAGCGTACATCAAACAAAATCAACATGACAACTGGGAGCTGAGTAACATTTGGGGAGTAGATGTCAACAAGGGTGTGTGTGTATAGCTGTATATGCTACACTAACACATTAGAGTGACACATCACATCAGGAGGCCACATTTCCTCACAGGGCAGATCCGCTAATACTGACCACACTGTGGACTGTGGACACATCTTTTCCACTGAGAATTACAGCAGCTGTTGAGCAGACAGGGAAACTACAGCACATATACCACAGAGGCTATTTGTGTTCACTCTCTGAACAATATTAACCACCATGTCTATTTGAATATACCTACTTTAAAACCTGATGAATATATGTCTGGACTTGGGGCATGCACAGGTATACAGCACAACTATACACAGTGGGCACCATAATTATGGACACCATTGGAAAAGAGCTGTGCCAAGGGTGCCCATAATCCTGTAGGGCACTGACTGCATGGTTCATACATGACGTGTCCAATAATGACCATGGCTGGTGGATATGTCTGTCTGTCGCTCTCAGAATGAGCAATCGACCATGGTCTTCTGGTCTTCAGGCTGCACGCATTGCTTCATATGGTGGCAATTGTGGGAGAGCCGGGGCAGGCACTCACTACTCCCCCCCCCCCCACAGAAGGGTCCTAAACCAGACTTATTTTATAATTGCCCTTATAAGTATTGCAATTTAGCTCGAAATCTGCTGCCTGATGGGAAATGTAAAGTAACAGAATGGGAGGGAGGGAAGGAAGACAGAAATAACAAAAAGAAGAGTATGGTTTGATAATATAAATAGAGATGATGAGAAGGAAGGGTGGGAACATGTATATTTAGCTATAATAAAGAGATGACTAAAGGAAAAATAAGCAAAAAAGAGGAGCGGGCCTTAACTGAGTACGTGGCATAACGTTTTCCCTCAAGTCAACAAGTCATTAATACTTAGTTTTGCCTGTGGAACACGAGCTAAATTAACAGGAAGTAACATTTCCCTCCTCAATTTAACCCCCCCACCACTCTAATCAAAACATTTTCTTTTCTCAGAGAGAAGGAAAAACAGCCTTTCTTCAGAACCGTATCATCTACAGAAGCACTGACTGGAAGCACCATTTCATTTATAAATCATATATTATTTTTATAAAACAATTTGCATGTGAACATTCTGAGAGATATTAACCAGTGACCAAAAAAGCATTTTTAGTTGTGGTTTATTCAAAGACAAGGGCAGGGTATTTTCTGCTTTCTGTTATGAGGAATGGAACCTGATCATGCAATCGGTTTCACATTAAAGTGATCCAGTGCTTCAACAATTTGAAAGAATATAATATATTCATGTCTTGTATAATTAATGTATGCATTACTGTTATAGGGCAGAGTATAGGGCTAGATGGCAGATCAGTAGGTAATGTGAGTCTCTCTCTCTCCTTTCATTTTCATTGTAATTTATTTGTTTAGATACCGGGGGTGTCCCCCTTTTTACAGTATAGTGTATTCAGCCTTTAAATTAGTCTGGTCTTGTTCGCATACACCGGATCGCATATACTGCATCGGCCAGAATGTCGCCATAGCAATGATGCCAGCAGTGCTGCCTCATTTCTACAGACAATAGCTCAGGCCCGTTCTAAGATGCCATGTACACTTTATTTGCAGACCACAAAACAAGCATAGCTCCCCCTAAATGACGAGCAGGAGAGTGGCTAGTGGTCAAGCTGAAAGGCTCACGTATGTGTGAGCGTCCTTGAGAAAGTTCCTTGAGCGGACAAAATAACATGGCTTAATGGCTTAAGTGACTTAATTGTAATTGACTGTACATGTGACAGTTGTTAATATTACATATTAGTGAGCGCTGGATATTTATTGAAAGAACATAACCCCTTCTTAGTGAGGCCTAGATTGATCAAAACAAGAATACGTCTCCTCACATACTGAGTCCTGTATACTCAGATCAATGAAAGAACACAGAAGTGTGTCTACATCTTAGTAAGTCCTGAAAGAAAGCATGTGTCTGTCTTGAGTGAGTCCTGGGTCTTTATATCAATGAAAGAACACAAGGGTGTCTCCCTTTTACAGGCAACCAGCCCTGCAGCCTGCTGTTCTGAGATATGTTTTCCCAAGAAACCGTGGAGCAGGCTGGCCTGGTAAGTCTAGAGCTAGGTCGGTCAGCTGCCCCAGAAAGGGCCTGCACTGCGTTCATGTTCATGCTCAATTTCAAACTGGTTCTCTTGAACTCTAGAAGCACTCTGGGGCTGGTCTGCATCAGTCTCTGTATTGTGGACTGAAGGGTCAAATGACCAAACTGCTCACTCTATTAAAGTGTAGACAGATGTGTCATAATGAGGGGGGGGAAGGGGTGGGTACGTGTAGAGACATACACTTTTCGTACATATTGGATTCCAAATGGGCCGTAACACACACCCATCTAGCCACATTTTATTCAATTCAGTTTTAAACACACATACACACGCACACACACACTCTACATGCGTAGTGTGTTCACTATTCTTTAGCTGCATTGTGCAGGACCACCCTATAGCTGAGGACTTACATATATGTCTATATTGTATCTATCTGTAGCAGTGCTTATTCATGAGATGCCCCTTGTGGTTGTAACTGTAAGTACCCTGAGAATGACTGCGTAGTGTGGCTATGGTGTGCTCTTCCAGGGCACCACATCAGCCCCAGGAACCAGCCACACTGCAAACAGGAAGAGTGGATCAGTGCAGATAAAACTCTGTTTATAATCTCAGAGGCATGCAAACAGGCTTCCTGACTCTGTCTTTGTCCTATGCAAGTATATGTGATTCTTTAGCTTAACACCTCTGACACAGTGTACTGTGTGTGTAACTGTGTTTTACTCCTGAGGAGCAAATAAGTGAATCTGAATTAGTAAATCCCCTTATGATCTGAATAAGGCGACTGCAAGGACACTGGATGATCACCAAAACCAATCTGGCAGCAGTCAATGAAGGCCTTGGCAGCATGTACTATATAGAATACACTAGGAAACTAGCGGGAATTACTTTTCTTATAATAAATAGCCACAATGAAATTTATATTCCCGTTTTATTATAACCAGATTTGTATATGTTTTTTCCAACGTTCGATTCACTATGGTTTAGGAAGGCTAACTCCAATCTTAAATACAAATAGCAAATTGGTAGGGGTGAGTAATACCGTTGGTTCTATGGTAATAATGCCTATAGATGATTTGTATCTAATATTATTTATACAAAATATTAAAGATACCATAGACGTAGATTTCGTTTGAACATTGGGGGGGACAAATAAAGCGGAGGGTCTGGGGATCCTCCCCCATACAATTTTGAGAATAAAACAGTACATTTTCTGCATTCTGGTGAATTCTAATGGAACCATTTGTGCCTTTTCTGCTTCAATGTAGAGTAGAAATTAGGGGTGTAATGGTTCTGAAACAGAGACCGAAACCACGATACAAACATACACGGTTTCGTGTCGCACCCAACCTGCTACAGGTGTAGCCTGTGGAACTCTAATATACATTGCTACTGTAATTAAACTACAATACTAGATTAGAACCACTGAGCCTTTTTATAGTCGTCAAAACACAATACAAAGCGATTTATAGAATGCATGTGTGCTGGTTCATGGATTAATTAACCCCCGTCACTAAAATGTCAGATTATAGCAACAACTCTATTGCCTTCGCTTCTATACTCAAAGGAAACAATGCGGAATAATATCACACTTTCTTTAAAAACATAAAACAATGTTTTTTGCTAGCGACGCATTTTTTGCTAGCGATGCATTTTTAGCGACGTCATGTGTTTGTGTGTCACTTTGCTGAGAAATGACACGACGCGCAGCACACACACAACACATGACCACGATCACATAGAGACGCGTCGCTAGAAATGCATCACTAGAAATGCGTCGCTAGCAAAAAACATTGATTTTCTATGGTACGGGGTGACTGGCATGCGCTTTTTTATGGTGGCGTTGCGTTTTTTAAAAGTTTTTTCAGATGCGTATTAAAGTTAAACTATCCTCAACTTTTCGGCCCAGGCAGCCGGAATCTTTGGCGCAGGCAGCGCATCTCTGTGTGATCTAAGCCTATATACTGCGCCATCTTCGTGAGCGGGTTAGGCATGACACAGCAGTTACCCTTCTTGTAGGTGGCTCTTTCACAAAACCTATCTGAGATGTGTTAATACAATATCCGTGATGTCCGTCAAGGTATGGAAACTGTCCAAAACTGCCAGGTTATTTTTAATTCAGCTGCTGTCTGTTTTGCCATCGCAGTAAATGTGGTCCCAAACTGTTTGTTTGTCTTCTTGCAATGTGTTATAGCAATGAAGCTACACTGCTCTACTTCTTAATATCCTAAATTGCTGATTTTTAAAAAGGTGTTTATTTTAAACATGAATATAGCGGCAAACAATTCCTATTTTCTATGTTAAGAATATAGTGGAAAATTGTCCTTAGCAAGGTGATATAAATTATCACATAATCATCACCTAGTGCCTGCGTGAATGTGTGGGCGACAACAATAACAGTGTTCTTGTTAAGCTGAGAAGCTGGTGCTAGTGTGCCATCTAGTGGCAGAAAGTATTAAAAAATAAGACTATTCTACAGAACAAATGTAATCAAGGCTAGAAAAAATTACCAGATTATACCGCTTAAAGAAAAAAGAATAATAATAAATCCGCTTAAATTGCTTAAAAACCAAGATATTAACCCAACTGTGGATTTGGTGAACCGTTACACCCCTAGTAGAACAGTAAGGGTTATCAAACATATGTTGCTTTAGGCATAAGACTCAACACACATAAGCATGATTTAGCCTACTCTTCTGTTCTCTTTTCTATGGGGGGAGTACATTATATATAAATACATTTTAATGTGTTAACCCCTGGACTGTAATAGCTCATGCTCATGTTCAAAACGTTCTGCATATTTAAAATATCTGTGTTTTGGGATGATCTACTGTAGGCTAAACTAATAGTTTACAAAACAATATTACAAAACAAAATCACGGAACTGTGGGCTTGGTCTATAGCATTCAGTCAGCATCTAACCCCCCGTCTAAGCAGTATTCTAAGCGGGAGATCACTAGGGCTTGGACCAGGAGTTGTGTCGCTTCCCTAGTGAGGAACGGCCTTATTCTTCTGATGTTGTAAAATGAGTACCTGCAGGCGCGAACTGTAGCGGTGATGTTTGCTGCGCATGATAGTTGGTTGTCTAGGATGACTCCGGTACGCCTATGAAAGATGACTTTCTCGACTGCGTTACAGCACACCACGATCACCAAAATCAGATCACATGTATTGCAAAGTGCCTATGGCAGCAGGGGATGGTGCTGTAGGGGAAGGAGTAGAGATGAGTGCAGGCCACTCAGTACTGTAGGCCTGTAACAATGTTCTTGTAATACCGGCTTCAACCACACAATGGTAAATACACACTGAAGAGGGTACCAACAATAAAATATGCAATCAATGTATGCATGTCATCATGTATGTATATAATTTTTGTTATGAACTGATTTCCAAGGTTTCAGTGATAGATTTTCTGCATTATTAATGTGATGGTATAATAGCCTAATTTAATAAAGAATATATTACCATTGACAGTATTTGTTATGCAACTATTAAACTACATCATTGCTTTCTCAAATAACATGGCATTTTAATCACACCTTATTTATACATCATACCAATCAAGCCTAATGTGTGTAGGGCATACTGTGCATGCAAGAGACAACAGCCTGTTAAAAGATGTCAGAATAGCGTCACACTAGTTCACACACATATCAAATGATAATGCCATGCCAGTACACTTTCACTTTTATACAGTATAGGAGAATGTATTTGGTGAAGGACAAATGAATGTGGCAATGATACACCAATAGACATCAATATCATGTTCAGTAGAAATTGTAGTAGAGCCAGAGCGCTTCCCTGTTCAGGTCATTTTGTTGACATATGGTAGATAATCACTTTGAATACAAACAACCACATGCAATGCATGAACCAGTGGTGATGCTCTATATTTATTTGATATTTAGTTGTTCTTCTTTTCTCTGGTAGCCAAGCCATTGCTGTTTGAGGCCAAATGCACCCTGCCATGTATGTCTTCCAAGAATATGAAATTAACTAGTGGAAACTGTAATTTTAAAAAGTTGACAACTGACTTCGGCAGGTCTATTTGAACAGGCAATGTCAGACTAACATTCTTCTCAGTCATTTTGAAAACCAAAAAGTCCTATCCAGGCCAGACTTATCTTTCTGATCAACAAAACAGCCCACCCAGAAAATTGACACACTGTACAGTAGTAGCCATATAAAAACCACACATTGAGCAGTTTAGGCATCCACTGTCAGACTAACCCCAAGACTGTGATTACGAGATTTAATGGATAATAAATTATGGAAATAAGAAGTAAAAGTTATCTGATATTTGGGCATGGCCATTAACGAATATGACCCAGAATGTTGTATACTAATTAAAGGAACGAGTATAATTTGCATTGTTATATATCAATAAATAAAACATGTAAACAATATCTCTTCTCTTCTGGGAATCTAGTTAATAATAACAGCTGTAGCTGCTGTACATAAACAGAGCAGAACATTTGCCATAGAATGCCCTTATAACAAATACGTAGAGAAGCACGGACGGACATATAATATTCACCAGCTGTGGAGCGTACCATTAAAACCTTCGGGCAAGGCACCATACAGCATGTAGCGCATAAATGCCTGAGCAGAACTAGTGCTAGTCGGTTAACAAGACGTATTGGCCGACAGCATATTGTGTGTGTGGTGATACGGACCTGCAGCAGATCCATGTTGCCCCATCTGGCCAGAAATATACACTACCCCTTTAATGTGAGCCTGAGGTTTATGCTACTGCTTTGGACCTGTCATCAAGACCACGCTCTTCAACGTAAGTGAAAGTGTACTGATAACCAAGCATCGGTTATCAGTACACTGATGATTATTTTGATATAATAATTATTTCTCAAAATGAGCACTGATTACGTTATGTTATCTGATTACCCAGAAGTAAATATTATGCTGTCAGATTTGGTTTAAACTACTGTAGTTACCACTTTCTCCGATAAGCGGAAGCAATGAGATACATTTTCCAGTTTGGTCATGTGACGTTTGACGTAGAGCCTATTAGGGAATGTTGATATTTTCTGCTGCTATAAAAGTAACACAGTCACACAATTTGCTGGGGTTCCAATTGGTAAAGACTGTGACCCTGAAAACAGCTTACTGAGGATCAAACTGGCCTGATTTGCATCATAAACTGGACCTCAGTCTCAAAACATGTGAATGTATGTGTCAAAAAAGCTCAAACCTAGGAACAGTGGTTCCCTTGTTATTGCCCCCAAGTGGTGACTAAGAGAACAACAAAGGGAGATTGGGGAAAAGGGCAAACATATTGCAACATCAAGAAAAGAGAAGTAGGCAGAGAGACAAGCAGGACTTGCCATTTATCGGCCAGACACCGGCAGGTTACAAGCATGCATTCTGTTCTTCCTAATGTACAACAAGGTGCTTCCACCGAGACAAAGGGGTTGCAGCAATTTGTGAGACATTCAAAACAGGCTTATTAAATGATGCTGCTGACATTTCATTAAAGTGGTAATATTCTCTTTTTCAGAGAAAAAGTGCTTTTTGGTTGAGCTAAGCTGTTTATCATTATATCATTACAGGCTCAGATGAATACTACTGCATGCTCATTATAGGCTTATGGGCCAGCTGTAGAAAAATCCCTAACATTTTAAAGCACTAAAAAAAAACTGCACAATTGTAGATTACTTTAAGAACTATGTTGATTAGATTTTTTCCTCTCTACAATTTAATTTGTCATCAGGAGGGTTTACGGCCTTAATATGACAAAGATACACTTGTATATAAAACTGCGCTGTCCACATTTAGGACCCACATCACACAGCGGTTGCTGGCTCATGCTGACTTCAATGCATCCCTGCATTACCGGTGGTGTTTCTCCTAATTATCTCTTCCATGTGATCCAACAGATGTCCATTTGGACTGGGATCTAGTGACTGAACAGGGCTCTGTGTTAAACTGAATGTACTGCAATGTGCATGGAAGCAGACGTGGACACTTATACCCCGGGATGCATGGGTCGTTGCCTTCACAAAACGACCAGATGGAGAGACTGCTGTCACGGAGAGATCATTTGCCTCATTAGCAAAAGGACATTCAGAAAGCCTGTGACACATGTCGCACTGCAAAGGGGTTCGGGCGTGCCATGAAAACACCTCTCAAAGCATAACAATATCCACAGTGGTCTGCATACACATAATAACAGAAACTTTATGGCTAATTTGGTTCTCTCTCACAGCAATATGTCCAGAAGACAGAAACTGCCCCAAGGCACTTTTATGGTAAATTGACTGCATTTATATAGCGCTTTTATCCAAAGTGCTTTACATTATTTGCCTCACATTCACCCATTCACACTTGGCGCCCACTCTGTACCCTGCACTCCTCTTACCAATGTGAACTTTATTGAACAAGGTGATTCTCAAAACATCTGACCATAACATAGCAAGCAATGGATAGAATATATTGATGTGTAATTTGTTTGTTTCCTAATCCAATAAAAAATAAATGATTAGAAATGATTCACCTCTCCAGGAACCATCACCTTATCGTGGTGGAGAGGTTTGGGTGCCCCCATAAACCTGAGGGCTGTGTTGTCTGGAGCCTTGTGCTCCTGGTAGGGTCTCCCAAGGCAAAGTGGTCTCAGGGGAGG
>JAODUH010002527.1:0-11968 GCA_027564835.1 Typhlichthys subterraneus | reverse complement strand
CTGCTCTCTCTCATTTCTCTCTACCCCCCCCTCTCTCTCTTCTACCTCTCCCTCTCGTCCCCTCTTCCCTTCCCACTCTCTCCCTTTTTCTCTTCTCCTCTCATCCCCCCACTGTTACACAACCCCGCTTGGCTCCAGTGGGTTCAAATGGCACCAGGTCCTGCTCTTGCGTAAGTGAACAGAACTTTGTGCTTAACAACAAACCCTGCAGGCCGTCACTCATTCATGAGGATACCGGGAGGTGCTTGGGTGGGCGGCAATGGCAGCTTTCTCTGCCCCATCTCTCTCTCTCTTTCTCTCTCTCTCTCCCTCTCTCTCTCTCTCTCTCTCTCTCCCTCTCTCTCTCTCTCTGAAGGTGTACACACTGCAGTTTCTCTCTCTCTCTCTCTGAAGGTGTACACACAGTAGCGTCTCTCTCTCTGATGGTTTACAGTATAAACACAGAATCAGAAGGCAACACTCGAAATGCGTGTGTTCCTTCGAGTGTTGCCTTGTTCATCGTTTAAAGCTACTGCTCTTGGCTTTCCAGTTTAGGTCATTTTGGTGGAACAGTGTGTAATTCTGGCCACTGGGCTATTTACTATAATCAGTGGACACTCCTAGCCTGCAGACTGAAAAGGTCTGGACACGCTTCGTTGGGAAGTGTAGCCTCTAATTGCCTCTGGGTCATTTTGAAACAGTTTTTAATTAATTGGCGTTGCTACAGCTGTTTTCAATGCTTCATCTGTGTCAAGCCCGTGGGCGGGGTGAACCCAAATGCACAACAGCAACAGGTCAGGCTTTTCACTGATTTTACTGAACCAAAACGGGTAGGTACACGCACCACGACACAAAACTAATGACAACGATCCAACAGGGATGCAAGAAAACTCAAGGACTTAAAGGCAGAGTTAGTCATCTTCAAGAAGGCTTGCTAACGATATCCCTCCGCGCGGCGCTGCTCCACACACTGAAACACACTGTGACGTAAAGAGCTTTGTTGCTGTGAGCGGTTTGCGACACTTTGTTTATATTGCCACTTCCAGTGGCCAGGGCTGTGTAGAAGTAGCGGATTGTTTTTGTAAGTTAGCGAAATGTGAGAAAATATTTGGTGAATTTAACAATTAGCTTGCAATAGATAGCTGACTGTACCTTTACAGAGAACACAGGACAGGCCATTGGGCAGGGAACACCGATGTGGAAGTGAAACCAGTAACCAATAACCAATAACCAATAACCAATAAACCAATAACAAATAACAGGCAATCACACTGACTGGGCTGAAACAGACCGACTGTGGAAGACGGCAGACTGACAGAAACGCAGGAAGACCGACAAAACCAAGGCAACCAGATGGAGGTGGATGGCAGGACTTGATAATCTGGCTCTACCACCGTTTCTAGACACGTTTGACTTCAGCGTCATCTCACTAATCCTCCCTGGTTGGACCGCCAGCAGGGCGGCTGTCCAAACGTTACAGCGGGCAGGTTTTCCATACTATCGTCTCGCAGAGCCAGCCTTTACAGATGCATAGTCTGGGACACAGCACTGGTTAACTGCGCCAGTACCCGCCTACTTGACAAGCAAGGTGCTTTGATTGACATGCAGGACAACCAACTATTTAACAATGACCATGTCAGATGTTAAACTAGCAATGAGGAAAACTAAACAACAGTTTACAGTTCTTGTAAATCTGTAAAATGTGTAGGCTATACGGTTACTGATTAAAATACATGTTTAAATTAAATTTGTGAATAAAACGTTGCTCTATCGTTCCGCCGGAAATTACGGAGACATACTTGTGAGTGACAATGCAAACAGCCAATGTTTATACGTTCAGCACAGAGCTGCCTATATGTGATGTAGTGCTAATGGACAGAAGAGGCTGAGACTATCCAGACTATAATCTCAGCGAATATTGATCGGAGTCCACTAGCAGGACAATGCACTACTTCCCAAACAATGGGGACTCCGTGGGGAGAATGGAGGTCATGTCTGTGCACGTGCAGTATGTGCGTATGTGTGTGTGCTTCGTTGCGCGCTTTGATGTCTTCAATTTAAATCCAAGTACCAAGCCTGCACAACGTGTTACTCAAGGGATCTCAACGATGTCAAAAGGACCCTCCGGAATACAAAGTGCCGGTGAGCATTGATCATCATATGGATCCACTGATCGACATTATTACGAACTGCACAGTGCGTACATGCTGTCACTACTGCTGTCAATCGAAGCTGCACGAATAATGTTCAATGTGATAAAATCACAAACATAGGCTATTGTTAAGGTAGGCTACCAGCATAATATTGTCGACCTGCTAATCACTGGCCTGTGTAATTACAGCTGGTGGTGATCATATGTAGGTATGTGGTAATATGATATTAGGCTTGTAGCCTACTTGCAGAAATAGCCTACACATCGTAGTTGTAATACGCCTATTAGACAAATTGTTATTGCCCACCTAGTTTCATGTACGCCCACCCACACGCACATTTCTGGCTAGCTACTGGTCTATGGGTGTTATGCGTGTTCACACCACATGTGAAAACACCCTTGATATGACAGCAGGTCTTAACACACGAGTGTAATGTAGTGGGGGCCGATGAGAGACACACACTAGTTCTATACTCTCTCTGGTGGACCAATCTGAAATGGTGCTGTTGTACGCTGATGTCATGCAGGCATGTCTCACCTAGACACTAGATTAAAAACGAATTGCAGAGAGATGTGTGTTTATAAAGGTGCTGTGGGTTGAATGCTGACTGCTTTACCTCTTGTCAACCTTAAACAACAGTGACACAGACATTTACTTTTATAGCTACATAAAACAATGTTAATATGATCTGTTTCAGCACAAACCCCACAACAAATGATGATCTGTTGTCTTCTTTCTTATTACCTTTGATCTAACAGCCCTAAATGTACATGTTACTGTTTCGACTCCATCTTATTATGTTTTTGTTTTGCTGTCTGTGTTTCTGAATATCTATTTTAGTGTCTTGTGGTTTTGAATGTATTTTGTCGCTACTGTGTTTGTGTCTGCTTTTATTCACGGTAATCCCAGTACCCATTCCTAACAGGAGGCCTTTTGTCATCTGCCAGGCTATTATTGTAAATAAGAATGTGTTCTTGCCTGGTAAATTAAAGGTTAAAATAATAATGAATAAAAACCCCAATGCACAAGAGTAATTAGCAATGGTGTTTATACCTTAACGAGGCGTTGACAGACCGTAGGGGTGTAATTGTGGCCAGCAGGTAGCGCTGTGCAGTACGTTATGAAAACCTCACTCTCCGACACCCCAAGAATGCTAGCTAGTGACAGATGCTAGAGCTCTTGGGCTTCACCCAACCTGGCTAAGGCGTTCGCTCTGTAATCCTTGGGAGCGGGGGCTCGAGTCCTGCAGTAAAACGGACCTCCGCCACAGGAGCATGCAGGGCGGCACTTTAGCCGGGACACCGTGGCTGCCACCAGCCGTCTAAGAGGCTGGTGGTGTCGTGAACCACGGTGAGGAACCAATCAGGTGTGGCCGCGAGAGGGTCGGAGAACCCGTCGGCACGGAAACATGCTCTTGTCCTGCGCTTGGCATGTGTGTGTATGTGTGTGCATCGGCTCTGCTCACTTCACACACACACACAGCCACAGCTCTGTTTATTTACAATAGTGCATGGCAGAGATCTGCCAGTAATTAATACACACTGTCTGGCACACAGGAGGCTGAGCAATATGCATGCTGGGGGTCATGCATGGAAAATACGTGCACGCACACACACACACACTAACAATGCCCACCAAGCCCTACATTCAAACCAAAAGTAAAATACACACACACACACACACACACACAATCCCTGTCTGGATTTTAGGGAAAGTTCCACAAGCCCTTTATAATGTATATGTTCCATACATACTGTATGTGCATGACACACACACACACATTAAACAGTTCTATTCTGCTCGGCTCTCTGCTTCCTATTATAAAAGTGACACATCCTTCCTGTTCTGATGTTAAAGGCCTGATTAGAAGCCATTCAGTGCCACACAAACCCGTGCCAAACAAGAGAGCCTTTCTTGCAGCCCCTCAGCACATTTCTGACCTCAGGAATGTCTCCGCAGAGCACTAGCTCACCTTTGGAAAACATATACTCATAGTAGATAAATAATGAAGGAACAACAGCTTAGATGGCTGCAGGCTTGCAGATTGTCAAGCCAGCGTACAACAACATGCTTTATTAGTCCTCAGAAGTGTGACAGTAGGTTAACCTGAAACTTGTTTTGTTTTTTTTATTTTATTTGGACAACAAATCAAAGCATAATGCAGGGAATGGTTACCTGATGGATCATTCAGATGGTTAAATAGAAAGCAGATTGCAACATGTGGCCTTCATTTAGTTTAGTAAATAATGAGTAAATGTTCAGCTCGCGGTGTTCCCTGACCTCTCTCGCTATTCTGCTTTGAAATGTTAGCCAAACACCTTTCATATTGGCTTTTACAAGAGAATTACTGTGCTGGGCACTTTAGCACAGTGCAAAATGGACTTGGATAAATTAGTAGGTGCACTTTCTGTGTGTGTGTGTGTGTTTGTGTGTGTGCGTGCGCAAATGTGGTTACAATGCTGATATAAACTCAATTGGATGCCATATTATTAACAATGACCGCTTGCTTTGAAAAAGCTCATTTTTACCAGACTATAATTGACAGTAAACATTGCACAATATGCCAGATTTGCTTCACATGGAGCGGTGAGTCTGAAGGCCTAGTGAACAACAGCATGATAGTATATCTCACAGTAAATTAAGAATGCAATATAACACTGTCGATACAAGTAGCACTGTGTAAAGTAGGCATAGTATTGATTAGTACAGTACTATAAAGTAAGCATAGTACAGTAAATACACACAGGTTTACAGATCCTACAGGACTTTACTGTAAAGTACTGTATACTGTATATACAGTATATGCACTACAGCACTGTAAAATATGTATAGTACAGTAAATACACACCGGTATACAGATCCTAGTAAGTAAAGTACTGTATATATATATATATACATATACAGTACCACACTGTAAAGTAAGTGTATTACAGTATAAATATGCACTACAGCACTGAAAAATATGCATAGAACAACACACACTAGTTTACTGTAGATTTATTAGGACATCAATAATAGAGCTACATGAATATGCAACTAATGCTATAATTAATGATATGACATAAAGGTGGGGGGGGGGCTCCGGGACAATGATGCCCAGGCCTGCTGCTCCACACTGGGGTCAGTGTGGAGCAGCATGGAGCTGGTGTGCCTCCTAGACCGGATGTCTCTCTGATTGGATACTGACAGCAAACATACAACAGTGGGGAGACAATGGGGGAGAAATGGGGGAAGACAATGGGGAGAACAGGAGGGAGAAAGGGGGGAGAAATGGGGGAAAACAAGGGGGAGAAATGGGTGGAGGACGGGGAGAAATTGGTGGAGGACGGGGAGAAAATGGGGGAGAACGGGGAGATGTAAAAAGAGATCTGGGGAGAATAAGAGGAGAAATGGGAGAAATGGGAGAGTAAAGGGGAACAACAGGGGGGAGACAATGGGGGAGAAGCAGCTATAAAGTGAGACGGACAGAGTGGAGGAGAGTGATTGGGTGAGGGGGGGGGGCTCTCTCTCTCTCCTTGCCTCAGCAACAGTGGTGGGCCGTGGGAGAGAGGAGAGCACATGGCTGGGAGTCTCTCTCTCTTTAACTCTTCCCCCTCTCTCACCCGCTCTGTCTCCCTCTCACTCTCTCTCCCTCTCTCCTTCCCCCCTTAACCCTTATACCTTTCTCTCCTTCTCTCCTTCTCTCTCTCTCTCTCCCCCCCCCCCTTTTATCTCTCTCTCCCCTTGTCATTATATAGTTCAGAGGAGTGCTGGCCACTGTCACGAGGTTCCAGGCAACACGCTCTGGCCCTTCCTCTCAGCATAGCGTAGTTCTCTCTGTTGTATTTATACCCACTGAATACCTTGCTGGCTGCCTCAGGCCTCCAGACAGATCTGCTCACATGTAGGCTATTCAGGCGGCACATACGCGGCCAAGGAAAACATTCAACGTGAAACACGCCGTGGTGGGCATATAAAATATCTGCAAATGTATTTTGATTTCATACCATATATCCACTCACTCACATTTCTAATCTAAAGTGGAAAGCCATTTAATCTTTAATAGCGCAGCAGTTTAATTTAATGGTATTATTGTGTTTATACAGCCCAGCCTTTGGTGAAACTCCTTCTGAAAATATGCTCATTCTTGTCCTCGTGGAGGCCAGCAGGCCCATAGTAAGGTTCAGTGCCTTGCTCTAGGGCCCTTAGGTAGTGTGTGAATAATCGCTTTACACACACACACACACACACAGTACATACAGTACACACACACACACACACACACACAAACACGCACACTACATTCACACTACATACATTACACACACACACACACTACATTCACACTACATACAGTACACACACATACACACACAATGATACACTTTAACTCGAGGTGAACGTCTGCCCCCCCTTTCTCCTCCTACACTACAGGAGCTCGGAGGAGACGGGCTTGAAAAACACCACAAGGCTCAAACTGCGATACAAGGTAGCCATTCTTTACACTGGGGCAGGAGGAAGTCCTGGATCAGTGTTTCATTGTAGTCTGAGTCGACGATAGTCTGGCTAACGCTACAATAACTGTTCAGGCTGCAGGAAGGCGGTTCCACCTATCTGTGTGGACTGGAGCAGAGCTAAACGTCAGTGCTGTGTGTGTGTTGATGTGTGCGTCAGCTGAAACGCAAGCAACTGTTGTTTTCCCTGGACGGCTCCAGGACAGAATAATAATTGTTGTTTCGTTTTTGTGACATGCCCATTCACATCTAATGACATTTAGCATGTTTACATGTCGGTAACATTTATGGACCACTCCTGTCCCACGCTCCGCTCACCCGTACACATCCAAGCAATTGGACACGCGCGCGAACGCGCGTCCAACAGACACACGTTTAGACACGCGTGCACCCAAGCGCGCGCGCACACACACACACACACACACACACTTGTACGTGGGCACGTACGCGCGCACGATCGCACGCAGACGTGCGTGTATAAAGTCGATGAAACATACACACGTTATTACGCACGCTACTCACTTTCCGACCGGTAGAATGGCTGCATGTCGACTTTATGCACCTCCTTCGCGTAGTATTCCTCCTCGCTCCGCTGCCGCTCACACGTCGCAGCGCGATCGTTGGCTTTCTCCTGCAGCAGGTCCCGTGTGCTGTTGTAGATGGCGATGATGTCCCGCGACACCTCCTCAGGCTCCGGGAAGCTCTCCGGGGGACTGGTGAGCTTCAGCTTGCTGAGGATCTGGCCCCTGATGGCCTCGATGCGTTTCTTCATGAACTGCCCCATGTCCAACGTGCTGCATGTGGACAAGCTGAGCGCCACCGTGGCCACATCCAAAGTCAGCAGAAGACTGACAATGTAGAGGTTCATCTTTGGAGATTCAGCAGCTCCTCGAAAATCTCGTTAAAACAAGATTTAACGTTTTGGCCCGCTTAGATTTATAGCTCACGAAGTAATGAACACATTTTGTAGGAAATTAAAAAAATGCTTCAAAAGTAGACATTTATTTGTGCGCACGTTTCCAAATACGCCGTCTTCAGCAAAGTGTTTTAAATTGTCCCTGAAAATCCATTAAACGACGCAAAATCCGTTACCCGGTCAAAGGGTATCTGCCGACAAAAAACACATGCTACGAGTGCGTAAAGACACTACTGAAAGTCCCCAGAGTAAAACCTGCTTCCATTAAATGCGTCCCGAAGTTGGCAGAAAATGAACTGATAACAATACAGAGTGAAAACATCAACTACTCTAAGTGTCTGTGGCCAGCTGGAGGTATCCGTGTAGACTGCGGGACAGAGCACACCTCTACCGCATCAGAACTGGGCTCAGTAGCGCGGAACACAGCTCTGTCTCTGGCTGTCTAAGGAGATCCTTCTTCGGCTTCTTAACGAGCAGTTCATTGCCTTATAAAAGGTCCAAACGCGTGTTAAAATGCCGTTTGCATCACAGGTGCGAACGTTCCAACATCAACTCTGCGTTTTTCGCTGTAAGCTGTTATGGAGACTAACTTCAGATTTTGTGTTTAAAAAACGTACTTTACGGACAGCTGGTTCAAACGGCGTTCCCTTCAACGGAGTTGCGGAGCGTTGAACGCGTCTTCCCTCACCCCATCTAGTTCAGTTTGGGAACAGCTCAGAGCTTCGCTGCTATTCCTTACGCGTGCCAGTGGACACCGTCAGGTGGTTAGGAGGAGATTTATAAGAGACTAACTTTACCACGTGGCCCCCCCTTCTTCAAACTGAGGTTGTGGTCATCACTCTCAGACGGGGGGGAACCCTTCAATTCCAAGTTACGAGACGATTTATTGTAAATAAAAGCGCTGCTCGGCCTCAGTGTGCCCATTGGGGTAGTCCAAAGGGTAACTGCCCGTTGACGCCGCGGGCAATGACACAGGGTCCTAAAGCCTGCCAAGTAAGCATACCTTCAAAATCATACTTTCACATATTTCAGATCAACATTACAGAAAGCTCATGAAAATATATAAGGAACACATTCTTTGAAGTTTTTTTTAATGATGCATATATATGTACATATATAAATAAAATGTTCCAAGAAAGTTATTCAAGTAAACCCATCTGCTACAAAGTGAAATGACCCTAGACACTGTGCCAACATTAATGCTTTAATCCAAATGTTATTTATTACTAACGTGCCTATAAATTATTTTCCAGACCTCTAAACATCGTTCAAACACATTCTATAACCATGTTTGGGCCTTTATCTATTCAGCCACTCCATCCAGCATAAATTGCATATTTGGAA
Source organism: Typhlichthys subterraneus (assembly GCA_027564835.1). NCBI lineage: Eukaryota > Metazoa > Chordata > Actinopteri > Percopsiformes > Amblyopsidae > Typhlichthys > Typhlichthys subterraneus. Next base: position 3,083 of record JAODUH010002527.1, on the reverse strand, counting down.
TCTACAGGAAGCATTGAATCAGAATGTCATTTCAGATCTCTCTTCATAAATCACCAAGATCCAAATATCAGAAAATGCCTGTGACTAAAGATATAAAAAGGTAGTTTTCGTAAGTACTAGATACATTCTGAACAGAATGGTTCAGAGATTGGATGAGAATATTTCCAAATAAAGTAATTATGAGACAATTCTGAGAAGGTGTGGTGGACAGATTTTCCCAATTTGGTTGAAATGACATGGAATTTACGTTAAGTTTATACACTGTAGTACATCGCCGTGAGACACACTACCCTAAATCTGATTTATGCTCATGATCTCACATAAAAATCCAAAACTTCTTTCATTCGTGTAGACCCGTGCCTCCGTCTGGACCTGGGCGAGAAGGCCGTTTATCAGCGGTGACAACCTCTCAGGATCACACAGCATCCAGATGTTGTCATTAAATCAGAACCTCACAGGTGACACGTGCGTAGCCAGCAGAGGTGAGTGTATATAGGTTAAATGTGTTTGTGTGTGCACAGAGAGAGAGAGAGAGAGAGAGAGAGAGAGAGAGAGAGAGAGAGAGAGAGAGAGAGAGAGAGAGAGAGAGAGAGAGAGGTGGGCGATAACTCACACTGAATCAAGTGTGTGAGAACTCACCTTCAACCAACACCTGCTCTCCACAGCTATGAACCCACAATGATCACATGTCCACCTGTTGAGAGGATATTAGGGGGGATGAAGGGAGAGAGAGAGGGGGGCGGGGGCAGGGAGAGAGGGCCGGGGCGTCCCACCCAGAGCGGAAGACAGCATTGGACACGACACAATGCTCATCCCAACACGCTCACAAGCGGGAAACGGCGGCGGCAGACTGGCATTCCACAGTTGCCGTGAAGATGGTTTTGTCTGCAGACCCGCGCCACAGCGACAAGGTCCGCTGATAAGGCGCCCAGCAAACAGTCAAGAGTGCGTCTGGCAGAAGCCGGTGTTGCGCCGCTGGTTGTCATGGTAGCAGGAACCAGGAGAAGGCATGGGGCTGCAGGATTACTCAGCTAATGAGATAATCATGTTCTCCATCATATTAAGCGGGTCTGGGCACTGAACGAGTGAGAATGTCATGGGTTCAAACCCCACTTTGCCTGCCTGCTTCTGGCAATACTTCTACTTTAACTTATTTGACATCATTAAAAACATTAAAAAAAAGAGCATGATAATCTTAATAAAATACTATTTTATTAACATTTTGCAGAGGTTTTCATATGTCATGTTGTTATTTTGAGTATGAATACATGTGTATTACGAGGTTCACAGCCCCATAGGGGCTCAGTGTTGAGAATCACTGAGGGAGAGTTAACACATCTGGGGGAGTCAATGGGAGGGCGAGGGCATAATCGACGGTCAGTGTGTCATCGTCCATCACATCAGGATGCAAAAACAGCCGGCTATGTATTCAAACTGATGAAATGTTACACGGAGAAAAAGTAAAACAAAACTGTATTTACAGGTTCAAGTTCCAAGGCAGCAGTTCCTATAGAACAACCGTGCGATCTGTGTAAACATGACGATATTTCCCCTCCACACCTCCTCTGACTTCAACCGAGGTTGACAGGGTCAGGCGGGGGGAGTCCACAGGATCAGCGAAGGCCCGACGTTCATTCGCTTGGGGGCTTGGAGGCGGGGGGTCGGTGGGGAAGGCGTGGATACTGAGACAGTTCTGCTCCGCTAACGCCCAGACAGCTCTGGTAGGCATTCCCAACCGCTCCTGTATGGTGTGCTTGGGAAAGGAGGGTGGGGGTGGGGGGAGTGGAGTGAACAGGTCTTGCTCAGTGGCAGGCAAGCACGGTCGCTCCAAGATGGCGGACAGACAAGCACGGTCGCCTCAAGATGGCGGACGCCCACACACATGCGCGTCAGTAGTCCGTGTCGCTGTCCTCGAAGGCCGCCCGAGAGTCTTCCGCCGGGGCGTCCTCCGTGTCGCTGGCCTTGTCCCAGTCCCTCATGGTGGCTCCCATCATGAAGTCCTCCCTGAGCACGCCCCAGGACGGCTTCACGTCCTCCTCGTCAGGACCCTGGGCAGGAAAAATAGACCACAAACACGTGAACACATACACTCTCTACCCACTAAGGCCGCTGCACACTAGGGCTGAACGATTAATCATTTTCAAACCGTACAATCTCAGGCGGTGCTAGATCATGTCCAGTGTGCTGCATCTATGTAAATAACAGCGCACATAACCGGCTAAAGTCCCGCCTGATTGGTCGATCACCAATAAGCACAGGTGCACAGGCACTGGAACAGTGAAATTATAGTTCCAGCAGGATGTGTTTACAGGAGTGTCTAGGATCAAATATTTGGAGGGGTCTAATGAGTATTGAGTCACTAATTTAACTGTATAACAATGAACAGGCTGTGTTTATACCTGTATATGTTTGTTCAATCTCTACCAGGCAAGCAAAGTTCGAAAATGTAACGTAAGAGAAACTCTCTTACATTACATTTTCGTAACATTGGCTAAAAGAAATTCTGAAAATAATAATCATAATTCTTATTATTTTAGGTTTGCTGAAATGCAATTTAGTTGTCCTTGAGCACATCTAAAAAATTGTCTAAAATTGCCAATGTGCATGTCCTAAAATGCAATATATCCATGCTTAAAGAAATGAATCCTGTATATTTATGCTGTCATCTTTTCATTTGAATATAGAGCAGTTAATAATTTCATGCCATCTCATGTGGTAATGCTCCGTAACATGTTTTAAATATGTTACATATATTGTGAACTTAAATCTTGACATAAAAAAATATCTCAAATCAAATCGCAATATCTGTCAGAAATCTAAAATTAGATTTTTTTCCAAAGTCATCCAGCCCTAGCCTTAGTTTAATTTCGCCTTGAGAATCGGGCTGGAAAGCCTTGGAATAATTTTGAATGTGTCCGAGTTGCAACTGAACTTTCCAATCAGCGTTGTGCTTATAGCTATACGGACCTGGTTTTACAATCAGCGTCGTGTTTATAGCTATGCGGCCGTGGTTTAGGTGTGCCGACCATGGTGCCGACAGCGAAAACGACCAGATGGTTCATCCAATCAACTGCCAAGTATTT
>JAODUH010002526.1:0-28318 GCA_027564835.1 Typhlichthys subterraneus | reverse complement strand
CTCTCAGGCAACCACAGCAGAGTTATGGCTTTGCATTGTAATTACACCGACGCGCACAGTTGATTTTCATTGCTATTACTAACTTATTTGCCTCTCAGTATTCGCTAAGTTTACGGCACTCAAGAACTAACGCTATGTGCAAGTCTGACAGAAAACAAACTTACTGGCTGGAAAGTCTAATCAAGAAACTGATAGAAATAAAATAAATAAAATGAACTGCAGACCCAAAATCCCTGAAAAGTAAGTAAATCCAAATATCACTTTCTCTGTCTTCCAAAGTTTTCCCTTAGAGTTGCAGACTTATGGCTCCTGTAATACAACAGTGCCCCCTGCTGCATAGAGGAAGTGAGTGTCAGTCTAGTTAAGTGAAGTTGCTACAGTAGTAAAGTATGACAGCTCTCTCTGAACTGTTAAAGTCTCCCGTCAGCCACAGCAAAGCTACACCACACATAGGAATATTGTGTAACTGGATTCATATTACATAAGTGTGGAAAAAACATGGAGATTAACTTCCACTGCTAAACCAAAGAGGAAAACACATCTCTAAAGCATATTTACCTATATCTTAACCTATGCCTAACCCTTACCTGATGCAACCCTTACGTAATGCTTATACTGTGTGTGTGTGTGTGTGTGTGTGTGTGTGTGTATATGTAGACATGTAGACAGACAGACACCATACTGTATTTTGGACACTTCTGGCTAATATATTTTAATATGAATGAGCAATCACAGACAGTTATCAGTTTCTCAGTGGACAGGACAGTAATTAGAAGCAGACACAAGAGGCTCTCCACAGCATCTTTGGCTAATGGAGGGACCAAATAAACACTAGAGGATGTGTCATATAGAATCAAACTGCAGGATCCATGACAACGGTAAAATAATAATAATACATAATTTGTTTGAATTATCATCAGGACAACGTTAAAATCATTAACATAAAGCCAAGCCTATTCTTTATATTAAGAGAACAGGCCACCATAATAGCAGCATAAATGGGCATAGAGTAGTGCTATACATGGTTTAATAGTCCAATAACAGCTCCAGTACAACACATTAAAGAGACCCTGGAGGATTGGGATAACAAGCTCCCAGGTCTCTGGTTTTATATGTGGCACATGCCTTGGACCCAGATGTACTGCAGTGTCAAGAGACACAGAGACACATGAAGAGTACTAGCATTTACTGGCCAAGAAGGGACAGATTGATGGAGGGAAGGATGGATGAGCAGACAGAACAGTTCCCTCAAGGACACATGAACAGTAAGCAGTTCTCTGCTTGGAGGCGATAACAGAGTGTTTTTCAGCCCTGTGCCAGCTGTATACTCATATAAGGCACAAACAGGGGGAAAGAATGTGAGACTCACTGCGTTTGTGTGTGTGTCAGTGTGTGTGTACCTCTGAGCCTTCACTGCGTAGCCCCAGCTGCAGGATAGCGCTTGGAGTCTTTAGCTTGGCTTGACTGGACTGGGCCATCAACAGGTTCAACTGCCAGCCCACATGTTCCAGCTGGAAAAAACAGGCAGGCAAGCACAGGAAGTTTCCCCATCACATTTATGTAGTTATAGTGCCCCTTACAGATGACAACTGGTATTACAATGACAAATCAATTCACACAAAACAATTCACTGCCGGTGCATACAACAGACATGAGACGAACAATACAGTTGTTGATCTGCAACACATGCTGGAGGAGTGGAGGAGATAACCGCACAGTGACGTACATTCACACAGGTGCATTAGCACATTTATACACACACATATATATACACACTGTATATATATATATATATATATATATATATACACGGTATACTGTATTTAGCACAGAATTCTTTTTAATTAAAACAGAATCAGACAATTAAAAGTAGTTTACTTAATAAACATTTAAACTACTATTGTGATTCACACGTGATTGATGATGATTGAATGATTACTGATTTACTGGCTGACAGGCTGAATCACCAAACCGTGGAGGTGTGATACACAGCACTTTGCAGGGAAGGTGCGGTTTTATGGTTGTAAGTGTTTTATGATGCAGAGCGAGGTCATAAAAATAAACAGTGAGTGAATTATAGATGTTGGATGCTTCCCCAGCACCGCAAGACAGCTGAAAGGAGTCGACTGGGTCCCAAGTGAGAGCCTGTATCACATCATTCAAATTAATAACATAAGCACTTCCACTGTTGCTTGTTTGTTTATATATATATATTATATTATATTATATTATATTATATTATATTATAATATATTATAATATATACGCATATGCCATGGCTGTTTTTGTCCCATGACTACAGTCAGGACATGTGCTTGTACACGAACCACGTATATGACATATACAGAAAGTGAGATATACTGTGTATGTATAAATATATCTCATTATTTGTTTATGCATGTCATATAATTGGTTCGCGTACAAGTCCTGACTCCTGACCTCTGAAGCAGTCATGGGACAAAAACAGGCATGACAGTCATAAACAATGTATTCTTTGATCTGCTGAAGCTTAGCAACTGGAGACAAATGTGGCAGGGAAGATGGCATATGACAGCACAACAGGCTAGAGCCGCTCTGAGTGGCGTTATTTTGTTTTTAATCACAAATTCACACAATACTGTATACGTGTGCTATTAATGTTCACCACATCACAGTGTGGGCACTGCCAGGCTTTAGGTAAAGTACAATTTTAAAGGAGCTATGATCTCGTCTGCCACTAGATGTCACACTAAGCAGCACCACCTCAGATGTAAACAAATGCTTTTTGGGCCACACACACACCAACATGCATGTGCATCTGGACCAGCTGTGAAAACAAAGAACAGTCGCTCGGATTGGAACTTGCAGAAGGAGTGTGACATAGTTCTCTGCTTAGGATTCCATTTCCCCACTAGACATTCACATAACAAATGTATTGTGTGCTACTGCTACAGTATATTCATGTTTAGCATAACATATTGATACATATTTAATGATTTAAACCTATAAAATAAACAGGCTATCCATTTAGGGCTGAAAGCTCTGAGTGGATTTCAGGTGGGGTTCTGTCATTCTTTAAGCGGGTGTTTGACAGTCTGTCAGGTCATGTTTTGAAGATTATTAATTATTAATTATTAACCTCACTGGCATATATCCTGATGCGTTCAAAACAGCTGTTGAAAAGCCTTTACTAAAGAAATCCAACCTAGATGTTAATGCAATGACCAACTACAGGCCAATATCAAACTTGCCATTTATTAGTAAGATACTGGAAAAGACAGGTTCAGGTAAACACCTTTATTAAAGAAAAGTATCCATGAAGAATTTCAATCAGGGTTTAGAGCACATCACAGCCCTGTAACTACTCTCACCAAAATAATCATTGATCTCCAGCTTTACTCTGATCAGAATAAGGTCTCAACCTTATTCTCCTAGACTTGAGGGCAGCATTTGATACATCTGATCATGATATCCTACTAAATCGCTTCAGATATTGGTGGGTTTCTCTGATAATGTTTTAAATTGGTTTCGGACCTACATCAAAGGAAGGCAGTTTTGCGTCAGTCTTGAAGAAACATTTCCTATGGGGTTGAACAGTGGAGTTGCCTTAGCCAGTTATTATTTTCACTGTACATGCTGCCACTCGGTGATATAACTAGGGAACACAATGTATCTTTCCATAGTTACGCTCAACTCGACTACTGTAATTCCCTGTTCACCGGCCTCCCAAAAAAATATATTGAGAGACTACAGCTCATTCAAAACTCTGCAGCTAGGCTTTTAACAAGAACTAAGAGGAGAGAACATATTACTCCAGTCTTGACCGATCTGCACTGGCTACCAGTAGCATGCAGAATTGATTTTAAGGTCCTTCTCCTTACATATAAGGCACTACATGGGCTAGAACCAAACTATATCGCTCAAGCTATGGTCAACTACATACCCCCCAGAGCAGTAAGGTCATCTGACAGTGGTTTACTGAAAGTTTCTAGTAAGAGCAATAAGAAAATCGTCAATGCAGCCTTTTTTAACTATGCCCCCAAGCTATGGAAGTCACTACCTATAGCTGTCAGGGAATATGGCTCAGTAAATATATATTTTTTATTATTATTATTTATTATATATATATATATTATTATTATTGAATTAGCTTTAAGCTATCTTGTAACTGCAATACTCTGCTAAACTGCTGAAAACTGCAAACTACAGAAAATGGTGCATGTGCAACATGACTGTTGTCTAGCTTAGTCATCTTATTTCTTACTTTATTTTAGTTGTAATGTTATTTCAGTATTTAGTTGTTATGTTATTTCAGTATCATATTATGTAAAAATCTCATGGAAGGCCCTGTCACCGTACCGGTGTTGTTGTAGTGGAAAAAAGACCTGTGGCAGGCCTGTTTGGAACAGTGATCACAGAGACAATTTTTTGTCTGTGTATCAATCCCACCGAACAAGCATAGTCTAATAGTATGTAGTTGTTTTGGTGAATATACATGCAGGGTCTGTATATCTGAGGCTTTACAGCACCCTTGTATGCATATGAGGGAGTCTTGGTAATTCCTACACTGAGGTTACTGGATACACGTGGAACCATCCATAAAAGACATGTACTGATAACTAAACGGCTACTGGAATATGCACTTCCACCACTAGATTAGCATTAGCATCTCTTTACATGGCTCTGAATTACATGCAGCTACAGTTTGAAAGGCATAATGAGAGGGAAATGTAGATTGATTAATACAGTAGAACTCCATTGATTGCAGAGCGGCAAGTCACACTTGAAAAACAGACTTTTAACACTTTCTGCAATTATTTCTACTAACAGCCTCAGTGTAGTCAAATACTTCAAGACCATACATACTGTAGCACATTGAGCAAGGGACAGCAGGGGAAGACATGCTCAGTCTCACCTTCTTTGGGGCAAAAATGCTCTGCCTCAGCCTTTCTAGCAGCTCTGGACCAGCAGTCTCCCAGATCTGAGAAAACACCTCAGCCTTGTCCGGGCTTAGATGGACTGCTTCTAGCTGCTGCTGCAGAGACGTTGGCTTGACATTGTGATACACTGCCTGAAGAGGAAGAAGAAGAGACCGGAGGTGATGTCAAATAGTCACATCAGTAATTATTTAAATAAATAATACTAGTTTCATGCATGCTTCCTTGGTTTGACCAGAATGATCCGGTCGTTGAGCTAATACATATTGTTTTGATTTAAAACTATAATGCGAGCATGATAGTCTCCCCACCATACAACCACAATATGCATACCGGAGTTATTTAAAAAAAAAATGATCCGGAGGAAAATAGCCTATGGAGTTGTGTGGGTACTACTGCATACCACAATGGGTGAAGGTACCTAATGAGTACTGTACTACTACTACAGCAACACTCCACCTACTATCCAGTACATGGTGTAAAATATGGCCTTCTGCTGACCTGCTCCAGAATAAATGCAACAGTTTCCAGGACGAGAGTAAGAGCATTTCTGTCCAGGGAAAGAGCTGTCTGAAGCTTTAGTTCCTCGTCCTCACTGAAGGTACGCTCTCCCTGCAAGACAAAGATGAATCTGGTGTGGTGCATGTTGTAATCATGATTCATTTACCATGTCCTTCCCTCATTCACATGTAAGTGTAAACAAAAGTATAGTCAGAGGCAAGGTTTCATGAAAACGTAGATTGAAAACCGAGAGAATACAGTATACAGTATCTTGAACATGTCATTCCAAATTACATTGACATATTACTAGTAGCCTGTATTTGATGCAGATGATTTACTACAGTATTGGTTGTTCAGCGTGGGAAAACTAGAAAACGTGTTTTTTGCAGCCACAGTACCTTCAGATGAAGCTTCTGTATGATGCGTGAAGTGAGTCTTGAGAACTTGTTCACGTCAATCGCATTAATGAACGTCACTGCTTCTTTTATGCTGTTTGGAAAAAGCAGTAATGAAACCCATGAAAACAATGCATCACCAGAACGCCACATTGGCTATTAGATGTGATCTGGCTTTTTGACATTGTTGAGAAACACGGCCCATTTGTTCCTTTATAGTTTTAATACTGGTCTACATAAGCTACTCTACAGCAATGTGCTGTTCCTTGTGTCTGGCTGTCATCGTGATTTGTTCTATATTGCAGTAGGCTACAGAGGGCTGATGGGGTTCGACAATTAGCCATTAATATGTACGGTAGCCTACAATCATAACATACAAGAAAGCATACCTTTGCGTTTCTTTAATAATAGCAGCCATAATTTTCACGTATTCCTTCAATTGCTCCACGGTTGATCAAAGTGTATTTTGAATGATCTGAGAGCATACACTTCGACACCTCTTCCTGTTGTCATAAGATTCACTTTGATTCACAAAGTCAAAGATGCGCAGGTTTCGCGCATATGCTTAACATTCGCGAATAAAGCACTGACAACTACCCAAAAAAAAAAAAAAAAGACAATAAAAGCTTAATCTACGTTGTAGGTGAAATATAACAAACCTACAACGTCAGCGAAATTATGTCTTTCAAATCATATCAGACCGACAAATGCCGGATACGACTTGTATGCGCAAATGTTACGCATAATTTCATGTTTTATGTGGTGGGTTCACTGAACACACTCGCTGTGCCTCCGTGAAGTTGGCACCGCATATAAGAACCTGAATAAATTATTTTTATTCGTTTATGCACGCAAAATAAATATTTATGCTAACAACTTCAGATAACGTTTTTACCTCCGTATAACACTTATTAATGTTAATATAATTTTTAACTTATCACAATCGTTTGTTCATCATCTGCGCACGGTTGTGCAAACAAAACATTTAAGTAAAACATCCATGTGTTCTTTTTGTGTCATTGGTGTAATTAACATTTTTTATCAACATTTTTATTTACAACCTGAATATTAAGTTAAAGACTGAAAGATAACGGTTTGCACACAACTGTTTCTTTTGCGTGAACGTTCTTGTCATATGCTTGTGCCAGATCCATATAAATATCCATGCTAAATGCTTAAAAGCACGGTATGTGGTGTCCATGTCTGCTGGTTTAGAAACTATTTCAATTCCAACACATTAAAATGAATTAAAAAGGACAAATAGATTTAACACTTTATTTGGTCACAAAGAGATGAATTCCGTGCACAGAATAAAAATGAGAATATAATTTGATTCTTTTAAAATAGTTTTGCATACAAATAAGAAAAATCACTAAAGCATATATAAACATCTGTAGTATAACTATATTACGTATCTGTAGTATAACTATATTACATATCTGTAGTATAACTATATTACGTATCTGTAGTATAACTATATTACATATCTGTAGTTTAACTATATTACATTAACTTTGCATTGTTTTTACAAACCTGTAGCAGGTATAATCTACCAATACTGTATCAGATTTAAAATCTGAAAAGTATATATATATATATATATATTTTAATCTAGCTAGCCAATGGAATTCCCACAACTCCACATCCATCTGTCTTTTTAACAAAGGCCTAAGTAAACATGTATAGAACTGTACGATTTTGTACTGACAACAAACCCAGGTCTGTGCTGTAGCAGCTGTATGTAAGGGTAAGCCTCCGGTCAAGGCGGAATGTACCACTGAAATAAATACTTCATTGTTCTCGCAACAAACAAACAAACAAACAGAAAAGTCATATAAAAGACATTCGTTTCAAGACAAGAAAAACAAAAGTGATAACGCCAAAAGGAGGAGTATTAATTCACACCGTACCTTTTCAAAGTTTTTTTTTTTTTCTTCATAAAACTGAGGTTTTGGTAAACAGATTGCATTGCCTTAATATTGGTTGACTTCTGCAAGGTGAGGATCTCACTGCCACTATTTGAAGGAGGGTAAGTTTGGCACTTTAATGCTGATGTCACCAATGTTGATGTTTCTGGGCATTTCTGGGAGGTTCATGTTCTTTACAGCAGATACAGCGCGAGCAGGTGCTCCTGCAATACCAGCCTATATACACACAAAACACACAAGCTTGGTTAAGAAAGCATAATTAGGTCTACATAAAACAAACATGCTAATAGGCTACAGTACATAACCATACATTGTAAATCAAACAAGACAGAAAATTAACAGACACACATACTGTACATAACAGTACTAAACAAAGAACGATCAACAATGCAAAAAGACAAAGTGACAAAATGCAAAAAGCATTTACAACTTTTAAAACAAACATGTGCAAATATACATTCAGACACCTATGTAGCTTCATATGCACATGCATTTGGTTACTTGGTCCTTTAATTGTTTATATCACAACCAGAGCCAATTTTGAATCAACTGTGAGATGGTAGACGCAGCACTAATTAATTGGAGCACTATTCGATTATTTGACATTTATTAATAGACATTGGGCAGCATTGCTTAGAAAGTGAACAGACCAGGCTCTTGAGAACTGATTAAAGGGTTTAAATGCAAGGAAAGGATTGGGTAAAGCAGAAAAATGGATTTGGACATGAAAAGGGAAATGAAGTTTTAGATAGATAGATAGATAAGCAAAGCATTTTTTTATGAGGCCTATGCACTATACTGTAAAACAAACGACACCCCTAGTGGGATAGAAAGGTCAGTGCACTGGAGCTAACAATAATATAAATATAATATAGATAGACAGTGTATGGCAATTGTATAATATCACCATTACTGTATGCTATATACTGCAACAGCTAAAATGCATACATGAATCCTGTGTTATTTGCTATAGTGTTTCTGTTAAGGAGACATGAGCAGGTTGTATGCCTAGTGTACTACTTGACTGCAATTGGAAATTGGAGACAAGAGATTATTCACTCTAACACTGTGAGTCTCAATGCAAAACTGTAAAAGGAAAGACAATTTGGTTTCAGTAACAATCAATATTTACTGAGAAATTTACTGTGATTCCTTTTTCTTCAAAATTAAGAAAATACACTTGAGAATCACTGCAGTTAGAGAATCCCCAAATTGAATCTTTAGTAGACAGACCCAAAAATAGTTACTAGGCAAGAGTAGGTTAATTTCCATATAATAAAGTGTAAAACTACTGTATTTGTGCACATAGTTCTCATGTATCTGATTTGTTATTTCACATGCTTATATTACTGTGTTAACATCTGTGGTTGAGTATTCTCCACTCTGCCTGTAGTAGCAAGGAAAACATGTTAGGAAGAAAAAGAGTAACGTTAGCAAAGGAATGCTGAGGCATGTACCGGTAGTTTCACACACATTTATTTTCCCTGACAAAACTGCCTGGAAGCCTTTCAGCACCATACAAGGATTATGATGTAACTAATACCTGTGTAATAATCTCAGTGGTAGCTACCTGTGTTGAACATGTGACGGCAGTACTTTGATTCTCTCTCGTCAATATATACTCAAGAGTTAGACGGATAAACATACATATATAGCTACCAATCCATTATTGAATGTTCAGCACTCTCAAAAGGTAGGCTGATGATGAGTTCTACTCAAACTGTACACAGGTATGGCCGATTTCAAAGTTAGAAGCCTTTACCACTGCAACATTTAAATTCAGACAATACAATATGTTTTCACGTGCATTCAAGGAACCTAAAAAGACAATTTAACAGTAAAGATTAAGTATCAGGGTGCAATAATTAAAGCACGAAAAAAAAAAAGTGTGTATATATATATATATATACCGTGTGTGCAACCGCGTATGTATGTATGTATATATGTATATATGTATGTATATATACACACAGTTTATATATATACTGTGTATGTATGTATGTATGTATGTATGTATGTATGTATATACACACACACTGCAATTGCTTTGGCATTGGCAACATCTGAAGATGCTCGACGTGTAAATGGTGCTGTTACTACAGTATCATTTTAGTGTTTCGTTATGCTTTAACATTAGAGAATTTGGAGTTGCACACAGCATTAAACAAAATAATAATAATACAGCAAAGTCTTGTGTAGGATGTATCTGAAAAACGCATAGTCATAGCTCTGTTCCTACTACAGTACTAAGAGACAGGCATGCAGAGTAGGCATTTAACAGCTTTCTTTCTGATTCAGAACACAGACAACATGCTGTTCCTAGATCTCAGTGAATAAATAAGCAGCTACACGTTGGGTCTGCCACTAAAGATTCCTACATTAGTGGCATCATTTTGAGATTACGTGAAAAGCCATATGGAGAGACTAGAAGAAGTACGTGGTTGCAAATGTATCAGTACCTGTGTCTACCTGTCCTGCCTGGTAGACTGAAAGATAAACGTCTGCAAAGAGAAAGAAGAATGAAAAGAACCTGAAAGGGTCAGGAAAAGAGAGGAATGAGGAATGTTAAAGGCAGATCAAAGTAATTACAGTTTTTATCCACAAAAATAGTGAAAGGACCTATCATAGGCCGCACCTGAAAATGCACCGACAGTTACAAGCAGAAATATATTTACATAGGTATTTCAAATGTTCTTGCCAAATAGGAAGGACAGCTATATTTATCACTCTCTTCCCCAGATACCACCGTGTTGAAAATGGGCAGCGTCACTTTGAATTAGCATTAATGGAATGAAACAGATATGGCGGCCTAGGATAGGTCCAAGGGGAAAGAGACAGAGCAGCTCTGATGTTTGCTGAGCAGTAAAATACTCATTTTATACAGCAGTCATAAAGATATCATGTTTATTTACTGAAGACTACACAGTAATGTATCTTAAAATGTAATTAATCATGGCAACATCATTCGTATTCTATTTAGGTAAATGTCGGAACAAAAAACGATGTAGTCATTGCTACCAGTTTGTATTTTATTTATTATTATTTTAAAATAAGAATGTAAAGATTTTCCACTGCAGATGACACATTTACCTTTATTGGGAAGTACTGGCAGTTGTTGCCTCCTACTGGGCTCAGACCTATTGTTGGAACTATTGGACAGCGTTTAAATAATCGATGTTGCCACCAACTGTTTGTAGCGCATATCTAGCTCTACCACCATTTTGAACACACACTTGACTTCAACAACATCGCACTTAGCCGCGCTGATTGGTCCGCTAGCAGGGTGGCTGTGCGAACTCTAAAACCAGACTATAATCTCAGTATAAAGTGATCTGAGAGCAACACTGCCATCCAAAGGCCATACAAAAATACCACTTTGTACAACCATTAATACATTAAACAATAAGCATATTCAAATTCAATAAAGTCTTGAATCCCATTAAATCTTTACATCCACAATATGCAAAACAGGAATGATTTCATGAAATTGTCTATGGCTGTAACAGAGTTGACTGAAATGAATGAACTCCATGAAGGCCAACAAGCACCAATGCCTACATGAATGTCTATTAGCTGTATGGGAAACAAAGTTGTGTCCTTTCTTAAGTAACTCTTCTAATGTCAACTAACCAACCGTTATAAACAACAAGTTGAATTAATACATTTACTGATCAGTAATTGGAGCGAATTGGTGACCTTGAAACGTAATTTTCAGTGCTTAGTATAATAGAGAATACCGAGTTGTGTTCTTAGTTGCCAGAAGTGCGGTAGCAAGAGGAAGAGCCAGAAGAGTAAAGACACTGAAGATCAGATAGGGAGCATCCACAAGGGCACTATAGATTAGCATGCAGGGTGCAGCATACACACATGCCTGCATACAGTATACAACACAGTGTAAAGCAGCACAATGCCATTTATACAGCTCATCCAATCTCACCTCAGATTTCTCCATCTTGTTCTGTGCATCCACCTGTGTGATAATCTCATTCATATTGGTTTCCAGGACCATCCCACCCATCACCATCTCCGCCAGAATGTTGTGGACCTGTCACACAATAGTTAAATAGTTAATTGGTAATATTATATATTAGTCTGGTCGCAATCCTTTTTTAAAACAAAAGTCATACCTTGTCTACATGGAAAATTAAGTCAAGTTCACAGACATTCTCGAAGCATTTGTCCAGCGTTTCCACAAATACCTGCAAATTAATAAGGTGCATTACCAGAACTGCTATTATATGTAATCAAACACAAAGCCAGTTCCACTTTACATGGTGCCAAGGTTCCTGAAAAGAAACCCCTAAAGTCTATTACTAGCCATAGCAATACAAATAAGATTTTTTGTACAAATGTTTTACCTGTATTAAGTCTAAAATTCCCAGTTCACTTTCCGAGGAGTCAACACAAAACACAAAGTACAGTGTGGCATAGTGTCTGTAGATCAGCTTATTTTCAGAACCACCAATCAACCTAATGCACAATAAAAAATCAAAAAGGAGGCAAAAAACAAGACGTTTTATTTTAGAAAACTAAAACACTTAATTTTCAAAATGTCTATGCAACTGCCTAATTGAATTTGGACTTGTAGAATGTCTTCATCACAAATCAAAAACGCACCTATAGCATATAGATACTGTACTGTAGATGAGTATGGATTAATGTTTTTAAAACAAACAGCACAGAAAATACACAGACAAACAGAATATTTCAAACTCAGTATGATGCTGAGATGCCAGACATGCAATAGAGATAAAAGTTATGTTATAGAAAATAGTCCTTGAAAAAGATGAGGTCTGATAAGATCTTGTTGGCCTTATAACATATTAGTCTGAAGGGGCCCTTTCCCACCGACACTCGCACACAAAACAAACATGAACCTTGAGCAACAAAAGTGTGCACAAAGCAAAATATATTCAAGTATATGCTATTAATTATACTGCATAGATCAATGGTCTAAAATGACAGCAGGGAAAAGATTCTTTTAAACTTCTATTTGAATTAAACATGATAAAATAAGTCTGAAATTAAAATATGTCCAGGACTTTTCTTAAAAATATGTATATATATTCATTAATTTTGTTGAGTCAAACCATCATTACATCAACATTAAGCAGAACCTTTCACCTTGCTAAAAGCAAAGCCTGCCGTCAAAAGTTAAGTAAATCCTACCTACATTTGAAATCATTATTACGATTTTAAATAAATAGGTTGCTTGTAATAATCAGAAATTGGGTTGCGTTAGTCATAAATACACTATTCCGCCTTAAGTTCTACTGTAGGTTTCTGTTGCAACATGTCATTTTCCAGCTGTGCAGAATGCAAGCGTGATCAGACCTCAACCGCGATTTATAAATGACTTTAGCCAAAGTTACCACGTTTAGAAAGACATTTAAGATTCCATGTAATGCCCATCTCTATAATGTTGCATTAATGCTGTAAGACTACTAACACATTTTGCTCTTCCACTAGCCATGAAGTTATAGACCTAGTGTAGTCAACTTACATTCCACCTTCTAGAAAATTACAGACATTCTCATCCCTTTTTGAGACCAGGTGAAACGTCTCCCTGATGATCTGTTGTTCAGTGTCTTCACTCTGTGAGTTAAAACATATAAACTGTTACTGTAGAAAATGAGGAAATATGTTGCCTTCACTCATTTTGACCCATTTTAAACAGATTTGTAATATAGAATTAGTGACTGATTAGTTACACACTCAGTGATTGCACTGTGCAAATAGCCTAACTGGGATTACAGGTTTATTATAGGTTTGTTTGCTAACAGATGGGATTCTAATAGCCTCAGTTCACCTTTGACATATTTAATTAATTTAAATCCAAAGTTGAATTCAAAAACTAGATGTAGGCTTCTCTAGGATCAACCACCAGACAGAAATTAGTTAATGTATTCAATGTCTGTAGCCTTTAGTCATAATTTAAATATTCAGCAAAATGGTGTTGATGCCCTGGGATCAATGAATCGAGTCAGAATAAGAGGCCAAATTACATGCCAACAACAGAGCCTTGTCGATCAAGGCACTGGCATACATATCGTTTACTACTTCCAGAATGTTTGAGAGCTATAGCAGAATATCTGTATAAGGTACTGCAACTTAAAATCATCTAATAGTAACTAGGCTATAATATGCACACACATCAACACCTACTATAAACTTTTACATTTTCATACTAGTGTTGTACGTGATTAGTCCACAAGTTGATTAAATGTTGCTACTCTCGCTAGACGGCACCAGAAATAATGGTTAAATGTATAAGGTTAAAGATTGTCAGAAAAAATTATTATAGAACCTTTGAAAGTTAATCACATTCTTCAATAACCAAATCGTATATTAAAATGCCACTGAAATATGAAGCACTTTTACATCAGTGGCATTTAAAATTTGATTTGATTATTGAAGAATTGCAATATCATTCTATAATAAAATATTTTAAAAAATATATGATTATAGATTACAAAGTTGTGCTTAATATTGATTGTTTTCTCAGTGTCTTTACTTTTATACTAGTGTAAGTTTAAACTTAAATTCAAACATCAGAGAAAAAAGTCCCTGGTGTTTGGTTATCACACCTTGCTTTAAAATATGACAAAAACGTCCAACTAGAATATTGGTGAAATGTGACAACTTGGTGAAATGTCTTGTGAGGGGATTGTGTTGCAGTCTATATTCTGAAACACCAGTTAACCCTAGATGATGTTAAGTAATCTTCATATAATCAAATTAGTAAATAAGCAAATACATTAAGCCAAGCAAGGTAGGGAGCTACTGATGCCTACATATTGGTATTCCTTCCCCCAGAGAAAAGAAGCTCCCTATTCCCCTCCTGACCAATGGATGAAGCCAATTTTTAATTCAGCTATATTCTTGAATGGTACTGACCCTCCAAATAATTGTACTGGTGGAAGGAAAATCAAAGTGGTTTTCAGGAACATGTATGTAAATACTTTGATTTTACAAAATATGCCAACCTTTCTTTTACTATTAATATGATTATCATGTTGATGGTGATCTTTGGTGAGAATTTAGTGTTTGAGGGAGGAATGAGAAAACTTTACCGAGTTGTGGGGAAAGTGTCCCATATACAAGATTTTACATTTAGTTTTATAACAAAAAGGTGTAGACTTATTTAATTGCTCTCTAAATTTGTTTAAGCATTACTCTTGTGTAACCTAAGCCTATAGGGCCTACATATTATAGGTCTACCGCTATTCATATTATACATTGGCTATTATCCGGTTTATATTACTGTAAATAACTTTGTTCTACTAGTACCAAAGTGGTTCTGCTAGTACTTTGCCAGTTCACTCCATTTTATCAGGTGGGACAAGAGCACGAGACAATCACAAGGGCGTAATTAAAGTCATGAGACGTAAACACAGACCTAGACCATCGTACCGCCGAAATTGTCCCCCCACCGTATATAGTCCTTTGCTGACCATTTTTTATCAACCTCTGACCTATAAACAGGTATCAACCAAATCAATCGATATTAGTAGTAGCCCTAGTATCATAGACGTCACAGATTAATATAGCCATGATATATAATAATTATAATAATAGCAATGGTGTATATTAGTAATATATGGTTATTTCTATCATTTGTGTAGTGCATGTCATTGTGCGTATTATCCTCCACTTGACATAGCCTACAAATACATTTATTCTTAGCCTGCATACTCTTGTGCAGACTAAGAAACGGCTTGTAAAAAAAACATAACGTGCCAAATAAAAGTTTGCGGAGGACATTTTCGACATAACAGCTGTCATAATCTAGCCAGAGTGACATCTTGGCAAACATGACGACTGTAGCGACAGGACTCGAAAAGCTCTAGTATATTTTGTCTCGCACATGTTCAATTATTTATTGTTGAAAGGACAGCGCAGTCAAGACTGGCATCCGATACGACGAGATCAATGACATTCACAAACTCCTTACGACTGTACTGTAAAGAAGTAGGCTATAATTCTAGATTTTCTATATGGCTTGCGGCTCTTTTGGAATTTGTTAACGTATCCCAATAGTGTACTGCACAGTACAAAATGATTGCATAATATAAATGACCGTACTACACACACGCCAGAAAGAGTAGCACCCATGTGCTGTTTCTTTATGTCTCGGCCTTTATGTAGGATACAGAATTATAACCTCTACCATCGTCCAAACAACATATGGCAAATTATATATATATATATAAATAATAATAATAATAATAATAATAATAATAATACAAGTTAAAATATTAGCATACTTACATAATGCTCGTAGAATTTAGAAAGCCTTGGTTTCCCATGGTTGTTAAATATTAGAATAGCTTTTATCATGGTTCTGGTTGAATAGATGGAGGCAGATTCAGAAAAGGATCAGTCTAACCCCAGTAAATCCAGTTTTAGCTGGATTTCAGTGTTAAAGCCCGTCTTGCTTTAATATTAACAGTTAGCTTAGCGTAACCTACACACAGCTCTCCATCCTCTCTTCACGGAAATACTCCACGTCAAAAATCCATTCCATTTTCGCCAAACTACAGTGGCCGCAATGGCTCAAATTCAACTTGCCCATTCTGACACTCATAGATGCTTTTATGTAATACGTACATGTTCTGCGTAGGCTAACACTTGAGCAGGATTTCTTCATTTTATATGATTAATTATAATGTTTTGTCTGAAGATTAAATCCATGCAGGCTATGTTAGTTACTCAGTAATTTCCTAAATAAAATCGACAACCACCCTCACTGCTGAGAACCCGTCTTGGATGAACACATATTTGAACTCCACCTATACCTCCTGCCTCTCTGACTTAATTCCAGCCATTGAAAAGTCCATTACTGAAATCCTTCTGAACTCCAAATCTTCTACCTGCCAACTTGATACCATGCCCACTAGCCTCATCAAAACACGCCATCTTTCCATCTCTCTCCTGCTCACTAACACTATGAACTCATCTCTCGCCACCAGCTTCGTACCCCACATCCTGAAAATTGCAGCCGTGACACCCACACAAACAAATGCTGACCCCAATGACCTGAACAACTTCCGCCCCATCTCCAACCTTCTTTTCCTCTCCAAAACATGTGAGAGGGTGGTGGCCTATCCCACCGACTCCTCTTAGAACGTCTGGCTGGTATTGGTATTGCAGGAGTTGCACTTTCTTGGTTCGCCTCCTACCTCACTAGTCGCCAACAATTAAACTAAAATCTCACAAATCAAGATGTGATGAAGTCTCATGGGTGTCCCCCAAGGCTCGGTGCTGGGTCCTCTGCTATATACCTCCTACCCAATTGGACACAATCATACGACATCACAACGTTGACTTTCACTGCTACGCGGACGACACCCAGCTGTACATCTCAACCAAACCCACCTCATCCCTCCCCCCATCTCCCTCACCAACTGCCTTCACCAAAGCTGGATGACTCTTAACGCCCTCAAACTAAGCAACAGCAAGAAAGAGGTCCTGCTCATTGGCTGCAAATCCTCTCTCCCCACACAAGACAACCCCAGCCTTAACCTGCTGGGCTTCCCATCCCACTGTCAACAACCATGAAAAGTATTGGCGTCACTTTTGAATACTCCCTTTCATTCGAATCGCACATCAAAACCATCACCCGGACATCCTTCTTCCACCTTGGAAGCATATCGAGACTCCGTCCTTCACTTTCACTCAAGCACCGAAACCCCCCGTCCACGCTTTTGTCACTTCACGTCTGGATTACTGCAACTCTCTTCTCTCTGGCATCCCAATCAAACTCATCAATCGACTTCAATTAACAGAACTCTGCTGCCAGAATCATCACAAACAACAGGACAATATGTCACATCACTCCAATTCGGATTGAACTTCATTCTCTCTAGAATGACTCTCCTCACATACAAGACCCTTCACAACCTGGCTTCCTCCTACCTCTCTGACCTCCTCCTGGCATATACAGTACTCCCTCCCGGTCTCTCCGCTCCTCCTCTACAAGTCTTCTCATTACCCCCTCATTCTACCATTTCACCATGGGCCTTCAGCTGCTCTGCCCACAGACTCTGGAATGCCCTTCCCCTGCACATTCACCTCTTTTGCTAAACTCCTCAAACCCCATCTCTTCAAAGTTGCCTATAACATTTAATAATTTGTTCCACCCTCACTTGGTTCCCCTACCCTCACAATAGGCATGTATTATTATTCTATTTTGTATATATTTCCCAAATCTTTTTTGTTTAATTATATTGTTTCTAAAATGTATATTCCTGCCTTAGTCAAATATCCAAAACTATAGTATATATCTTACCCAAATGTTTTATATAGATCTTTATATGTGTACAATGTAAGATGTCCTTGAATGTTTATGAAAGGCTTCCTGAAATAAAATGTGATATTTCAGGAAGCGTTACAAACCTATCAATAGGCATAGGCTAACATTAAGATATGTTAGGTGTAGGCTATGTCCAGCCCTATAATATTTATTGTCTGTGTTTAACATTTTTGACAACCTGAAAATAGGGTGCTATTGTAATTTTTTACCGGACCAAAAACGCTTTTATTTATTTATGTATGTGTTTATTTATTTATTTATTTATTTAATTATTTAATTATATTCTACTTCATTTTGAACTATTTCGGCTTTTTCTTAACAGTTTACATCAATTATTTGCACACCGAGGCAATTTTAGGGCTTGAGTCTTGTGCCTATGCCTAAACTCTGGGCATTCAGTCAGTCGTTCAAGCCACGAATAGAAGCAGAACAGCTTTTGTTGGTGGAAGCAAAGTAATACAATCTCCCAAAAGAAATAGAACGTGACAACGTGGTGGAATTGGCACAAAGAGGATTAGTCCAAGTTCTAAATCTGAGAGTGCAGGTTATCAGTAACGTTTTTTAAAACACAAACAAAAATACGACACGGGTGGATGCATTTTTAACATGTATCTTGTAGAACTTAGTATGCAATGTTTACAAATTATGAATTAGCCTATATTATGTGGGCGGTGCCGTGTCCTGTAGTCTTAATGGTACGGTCCATCTCCCCCAAAGTTCGACTCTATAAAAAGTATACTCCACTGACAAGTTAGGTTAGAGTGCTATGTGCTTAGGAGATAGGCAAAATCAATAAACAACAGCCATGGAACAAACCGAGGTGATGAAAGTGGAATCTCTGGACGATCTGATCAAGACGCTGCATAAGGTCTTTGAAAGTGACTATATAAATATAGAAGAGGTTCAAAGTATTATGGAATCATATGAGAGCAAGCCTCAAGAATGGATGAAATATGCTAAATTCGACCAGTACAGGTAACATAAACGTGTAGCGCTATAGTATTAATCATTAGGCTATTACAGAAAATCTGAATGTATTACATGTTCATTATAATGTGTCTTAAATGCCTTGCATGCATGCTTGCATTTCACATTATCTAGGCTATACCCTAGCCGTGTGCAGGCCTATCTTACTCTTTTTCTTTGGAAATTGAATTGAATTGAAAAATTAAAGTATTATATAAATAACTTTTACATATATATTTAGATATACAGTAACTTAAACCAACAGCCTATATATGATGCAGTAAATGCATATAAATATGCATTAATATGTTAAAGAAGAAAAAAAAGTTTACTGTTCATGGTTTGTTTATATATATATATATATGTATATGATAATTGTGATTTTTTGTGTTAAATTAAGTTTAATGTTAACCATGTTTTATTTGCATATAACTATCAAATTAACACTGTTTAGTAGTCTACCTTTACATACAGTGTGCCATATTTCATATGATTTTGTTTACTGGGGCATGGGTGGGTAATCGACTATCCAATCAGAATTAAGGAACGGCCACTCACCCGTTGATTCTATCAAGAGCGGAATGACATAATCTCCACAGTGAACTACGTCTGCCTCAAAAATATTTAGCGTAGCTAAACTACACTGCTACCTTACACGAATCATGCAAAACAAGTCACTTTGCCAAGGACATTGAAGAGCTGTAATTTATATTGCGAGTTGCGACACGTTTTTTAATAATTGGCTAAATAATGTCAAAGGACAACCTCTGAATGACAGGGAAATCAAATGTCCCTCTCTTTCTATCACACTTTGCAGTATTGAAATAATCACTTGTATTTCGTGGCCTCGACTGAATTTTAATAAATTGCAATTACAGGCTATTCAGTTGTACTTTTCTCATGTGTTTCACAGGTACACAAGGAACTTGGTGGATGAAGGCAATGGGAAGTTCAATTTGATGATTCTATGCTGGGGAGAAGGTCATGGCAGGTAAAATATAATTAGATACAATACTATAAAATTATGATAAATATTTAGCTGATATGATAAAACATATCTTTAACCAACTAGTCAGTGGTGAAAATATAGAATACAGTGTTGAATACTGTATGTCTCATGTCACACCTACTCTGTGTAATCATTTTATCAGTGAACCTGATTCTTTGGTCAAGGGTTCACCGTTTAAATGCCAGTGCACTATTTTCAACCATATGTGTATGCATTGTAGATTATGTAATCTACACTTGTGATTAATAATTAGCATAATCACAAATGGTGTCAATGTTTTGTAATTATATAAAGTAAACTCACCTGGCAGGTTGTAGCACAGTCAACAGTTTAATAAATAGAAAACTCAGAACCTAAAGAAATGCTGAATGTTGTCTAATATACTATGCCCAAATTTACAAAAACTACTTTGACATTTACATGGAGAGAATCTTAATTCATTTGGTAATTTTATCATTAAGTTATGTCTATGAACCCACACCAGACATTTTATTTAAAAAAGGTAGATTGGAAATATTTTAGTTCACTTTAAAGGGCTACTCTCAAATCCAGAAAAAAATGTTTTAGGGACAGAAAAATAAAACCAGGCCAACAATGACCAAATGTCATAATTATCTATTTCCAATTACCAAAACATTCACCCCTGCCAATTGTTACATAAAATGTCTGCATGTTCTTTTTGCCCTTTGCAGCAGCATCCATGACCACACGGACTCCCACTGTTTCTTGAAGCTACTGCAGGGTCAGCTGAAGGAGACAATGTTTGAGTGGCCGGACTGTAAGACAAATGGGGATATGGTACAGAAATCCCAGAGAATTCTACAGGAAAACCAGGTTGCTTACATCAACGGTGAGAAAATAATTAGTCCAGGATGTACACGTTAGTTTTAAACAGTAACTGCTAATTTATAATTATTTTTGTGTGCAATACTGGTTCTTATTATAGGAATACAGTCTCCAAATTAAGGTGATTTAAAGAAGAGACATTCTATTCTGTCCTCGTAACCCCATCATTCCTGTCCCATATCTTTGCCCCGGTCTCTAAATGTTGTTTGCCTGTATTTAGATTCCCTTGGTTTGCATCGGGTGGAGAATGTCAGCCATACAGAGTGTGCAGCCAGTTTGCACCTCTACAGCCCTCCTTTCCAGACATGCCAGACCTTTGACCAGCGGACAGGACACAGAAACACAGTCAAGATGACCTTTTGGAGCAAACATGGGGAGAGGACTCCATTCGTAAGGAACCTTTATGTTATGATTGTCCAAGTGGTCAATATTACACCAAGTGGTGTAATATTGTAATATTTCACTGAATATGGAGAGTTAAAGATATGATATACTCTGCACATCCCTCCACGCCCCCACACCAAAAAAAGAAAACAAACTTTCACCTGGTCAATCAAAATATAATAAAACGTCTTACAAGAGCAATAGCAATGCTCACCTAAAGATGTTGAGATGAAAAACATGCACACCTTCCAATGTCAAAGTTGTTCTCAGTTGCTTCTCTATGAGCAAATTAGTTGCACCACTAGACTATTTTAACATGTGTTCAGTGAGGATATATTGGGCCAGGGTCACAGAAAAATGAAAAAAAATTCTACCAGTTCTTTTTAGTTACTCCCAGATGCTTCATCTAGAACATTCTGGTCTACAGGCATTTCATCTGATGCGCGCAGAAGAGCCTAGGTGTTTAATGATCAGACTAAGGTGCTTTGTGCCGCTTTTAAGATTTACAATGTGTCCAATCTGGGCACCTTGCCAAAACTGGTAGTCTAACTGGACCCCACGACTGTTGTGTAAGAATATCATGACGACATGACTGTTTAGCCAGTGCATCCTATTACAACACCACACTAGATAAGATTCTATGAGCACACACTGAACTGTACGTATGTTCCTCACCTCATGCACCTACCTCTGAACAATTCTAGAGGCATTTGAAAGATTATATGTTGATCTAAGTCTCTGCTTGTTTCTCCTCTTTCTTTAGGAGACCACAATCTCACAAGAAAACAATTAAGACCGCTGGCACGCCAAGAGATGGTGACAGTTGGATTTAAAATGACAATGTAGTAATTTCAACTCGAAGGGAAACTGCAAAGGGGCAAAATGTGGACCTAATATGACAAAGCGACTAGAGACCCATTTAAAATCAAGAGCAGGAAAGTTCAAAAGGATAAGCCAGTAATCAGAATGGCTTTATTGCTGCCCAGCATGAGCTAGGCAAATACCGATGAGCACAGGACGAATACATGAATAGGCTCGGCCACAGATTGAATTTGCCCTTTGTTTGCTAGGCCTGAGGAGACCCTTTTCCAATAACAACATTCCTATGTCAATGACCTATGTAACCACAATTTCGCACTGTTACGGCTAGTAGTTGAAGCATGCTTTAAAATAGTTGAATATTAGGAAAACGCCCGTCATAGTTTTTCCTCTTCAAAATCTAATTGTGCACTTTTGTAGATGTGATTTTTATCACTAAAAATCATCATAACAGTTCATAGAAAGTGTGATGAAATGTAAATTGAAAGATTTGTACAGTCTAATAAGAAGTTTTCTGTGACATTTGGCAAAAGGTTAAACTTTATACTTGTGTATAAAATGAGTTTCTGTAAATTATTCAGAGTATGTTTTAAGGGGTGTTTGGATTGACAAGGTACTCTGGTGTCACTTCTAAATGTTTTTAAACTTTTAAGTATTTGGTGAACAAGTGGGTCTGAGGAATTTTGTATTGCAGCCAATATGTTTTATAACTTTATTCTCAGGATTGTTGGCCTGTTGATATAGCTTAATTATACCGTAGCTGTATTTATATGCTTTTTAGTTTTGCAACATAGACCAATTTCAGCATTTTGCAGTTGAATGCATGATGAACGGTTGACCATTAAAAACATATTGCATAACTTAGTTTCTTCTTTCTATATAGCTCAAGATAATTCTACAATTTGTGATTATTTCTATTATTGTCCTTCTCAAACAACACATTGGCACTGAAAGCATCAGTACAAACAAATGTTTAACTGTTTGACAGGCCGGTACATCCCAGCAGACACCTGGCTTGCAATACAATGGGATCTTGGTACCTAAGATGCAACATAATGATATTACACTTTAAGTCTTTGATACCTTTTCATATCTACACCTATATTAAGCCCTAAACAGTGACAATTTCACTTCAGCAATGCACATATGCAATGTGCAAATCAGCATATTGACTTGGGTGTATAACATTGTTTATGAATATATATCGTCTGTTACAGTAGATTATCTGTAACCGACAGATTATCTGTAATGTAATAATACTACCTGATCTCATTGCCCACCTTGAAAGCACGAAAGCTAAATTAAAACTCAGAAAATACTAATTACCTATCCTCCTTAAAACTGACTACTAAAACATTGCGCTTCTTGTGATGGCAAATAAACACGCACATACAAGAAATAGAAGAATCCAATGTTAGGCATTGTGCAAGTATGTTCAGTATATTTAGAAACTGTTTTAAAGAGAGCTGCTGCAGCAAGCATTACTTATTCTGTGGGGCCACAAATCACATAATGGACAACCCTACACTAGTGTAATTTATGATCTGTCCACTGAGCTACAGAAATATGTATTAATGCAAGATGATACCGGCGACTACAGGCCAGGCAGGACAAAAGTGCTGACGTAAATTTACAGTTTATCTAATGATCAAGGCATGCATTGACTATGCAGGAAAATGCACCATCAGTAATGTGCATCATTCATTTCCTGGTCATTACATTTGAATGTCAGACCTCTTATTTCTCCAGCTAATCTATCCTTATATATTCAATTAAAATATAGTCAGGTCACCTTTACTCATATGGCTTATAGCACATTAAAAGGTAGTCAACTTATAGCAGACATATTTGGCCCACTTCTGGTGTGAAGATGGCATAGGTGGCATTTAGTCGGCACTGGCATACAGCATGTGGACCAAACATGGCCCAGGCGTGGCAGAGGCACTGGCACTGGCTCTAATGCAGCAAGCAACATGTTGGCCAGGTATTGACCAAAGTATCTGGCCTACATGATGCCTCGGGATCCCCCAGGCTGAGCTGGTTAATGTGGCTCAGGAAAGAGAAGTTTAGGGTCCCCTGCTGGAGCTGCTGCCCTCGCGACCCGACTCTGGATAAGCAATTACGATGGATGGATCATCCATGGAACATCAAGTCTACAATCTCTCGCATTTAGTAACATATTTAGATTACTTTCATACTTGGGAGCACTGTACTTTGGAAGTATTTCATGAGTTGCAGCAATTTCTTGGCAACATATCTTGTCAAAGAACAAAATGTACGTCACCAGTTAGGACCTTCCAGGTCACATAAACCTTTTTATTTTTTTCTATATTAAATTGAATAGGCTCACTGCCAGCATTGTGTAATAATCACTCACAAAGCAGCAGTCCAGATAGCCCAACTGGAATAAAAACCTGCACCAGTAGAATAGATGGCCATTCCAATCTTCTAAATGATCTTACCTCTAAAATCATTTAGAAAAAAAAGCTTTGGATTTGAGGATTGGATATTTGTCGAGGTTCCCTGAGCTAATTCTATAAGAGAAAGGTACAACACTGTTGCTCCAGTTTTTACCCCCCACACAGCACCTATATTACATTCTAGAAGTCCAGCGAAGTCAGGATTCCTTCATTTGTGATCCTTCCTATTAGTTCTTCCTTCATTGGGAAGCATAGTGGGATGATTCTTTCCCTTGGTAGACTATTTAGCTCTTTGAAACTGTAAAGTGATTATGGGCTATACAAAAAGTAATGTATTTGGAAAGGGTTTTAAAAGTGCAGACTTCACAGACATGGTTATAGCCTATAAGCCCATAGTCCAAGACTAAAATACTTTTTTAATTACAATCTCCATTGGAAAAGGTTCTTGATGCTTCATCCATGTTTGTCAAACCCGCCCAATGAGATCACAGTTGAATCAGGGGAATAGGGTCTTAGGAATAGTGCAGTGTTCAATTTATTAGTCTCTATAAAATGAGTACTTAAATTGATTTGTTATTGTAATTTACTTTTCAACATCAGATTTTGGCAAAAGAAAGCAAGTAATTGCTGAGGAATGATCAGGCACTTCCCATCTCAGTGCATAATTTCCTTAGCTTTCTCTAACAGTATTATCAGTCATTTTGTTCTTGTGTTTAGACACACGATCACCGCCATGTCTTTACAGAGAAGCCATCAAATATAATTCTTCTATTTTACACAATGCCACAGGGGAATTTACTACAATTTGTCTAGCTGAGTTCAGAGGGGCCCTTAACTTAACATTTTGTCACGTGACATTCACTGTGCATTGATATACAGTACAGTACACCAGCACTGGTTTTCTGTTAGCTTTACGACATCTAATTTTCATTGCTATCGTTGATTCAGCCATACAGCACACAGGTATTCATTTAAGCTCCATCGCAAAACCAGGTAATTGTCTGTTTGATGTCCTAGTGCATCACGTAAATCACTAATGTTAATAATATAATACATTTGTTAGCCTACATTTTATGTCCATCATGTTTGTAGATGGACAACAAACAAAAACATTTACAAAGAGGAAAAAAACTGACCAAGAACAAAAGCAGGTGAAAGACAAATGAATGTATTACAAAACATAAGGAAATAATGGTACAACTTTATACTGTACAGCTTGTAGAACTTTTCTATACACTGACATCAAGACAATGGCAATCCAATAGAAAAAAAAACATATTAAAACTTATTTGTAGACAAATGTGCATTTGTTCTAAACAATTGTAACACCAAGATCCTAATGTATAACGTATGCACAGTACTAAAATCATCATCAGTACTAAAATCATCCCGGTATTGGAGTGACAATCATTTTATTATTAAAACAAAAAATAAGGTAACGTATTGATGTTTTTAGCAACGGAAACAATCCCATATGCTCTTTAACACGTTTGCTTAGTCCAGCAGATTTTCACAACACGGAAACTTTAAAGTAGAAAACATTTTTGCTTTTAGATGTTAATTTAAATACATGTTTTGTACTGTCTAGGGTTTTAAAGTGTAAAATAAAAAAAGGGGAAATCCGCCTGCTACAATGTTTAACATTAAGCCATTTAACAGATATAAATTATACGAGAGGAAGGACGTCTAGGCACGCACATGAACGCACACACACTTTCCATGGCCTTGTTACTGTAACTCTGTAGGAATGGAAAACATGGCTTTTGAAAAAGGATTGTTTTAAATGATTTCCTGTATCTACTACATTACGCACAATTTCACCTTGATTTATACAACAGGAATGTCTTGAGTCATCCCCATTATGAGAAACACACTGTGACATTACTGACAGCCCTGCTAATGCCACACAGACATGCCCAAGTCAAGCCTTCTAACCAATCATGTCACTGAGGCTTGATCTCGCTGACAAGTCACCATGGGACCTGTTGCCATGGTAGGCATCACTATGGACTGAACTGTAAGTGTTGCTAAAGTTGAAGCTGTATTTTTGAGAACCATCGCTATGAAAGGAGTTGCCATTGCTTTGATGGGAATTACCATTAGTGTGATGGCGGCTTTTACGGGAAACATTATCACAAAAGCCAACGTGCGAAACTTTGCTGAAGTCACTGACATTGGAGTTTTGGCTACGGAAATTGTGCTCGGACTCTGAATCACACAGGACTTCAGGCTTCAAGTACTGATCTGGAAGTTCTCCACCTTCCAGATCCACAAACGGGTCTATAGCTAGCTTACTAGTCAGACCAGAATGCACCAGTGGCCTCTTGTCCAACCACTCCTCAGAAGAGTATTGACGTTGAGGCGGAAGGGTGAGAGGCTGGCACTTCGCTGGTGCAGGCAATGGGTTTCCTGCCTTGGGACAACAAACAAGTCAACAGATCATAAGAAACTAGCAGAATGGTACTAGAAATGTTTCACATACAGTGTGTATATATAAACTGTAACAAATGTTCTATGCTAGTGGTGTGAATGTACTTACCACGTATGCAGGATTAACCTTAGCCTCAGCATCCCCACTGTTCCTTCCACCTCCTGTCACTGAGCCAGCCTCGTACAGGGGAGGTCCAGTAGTAGAGGACATCTGAGGTCTCCCCATAGTCTGGAAGTCGGATTGGTCGATTCCAGCAATGGTGGCTAGCTGGCCGAGGCTGGGTCACCAGGGAGATGGGAAAGGATTCAGAATGAATAGACTGTCTATGCCAATTCTCTTACAAAAAAGTGTCTGATATGTCGCAATCGCCAGAGCAGCTGAAGGAAACCAAGTGAACAAGATCAAAACAAACAGTTCTGTTACACAACAACAGAAAGCATGGCCAGAAACTTCAGAATAAAACTGAACTCAAACGTAATAAAACAAATTAAAATTTGAACTTGGACAGTAGGCCTGGTACCAGTCAGTCATACTGAAATAACAGAGTTAACAGTGACAAACAGCTTTAAAAAATAATAAAAACAAACACACACTCTGAGTGTTACCCTTACATAGAAACTAAACCTTCCGACTTTCTAGCAAAACTGAATTCACCTAGGAAATTCAAAACTATAAGCAAAGAGGATATCTGCCTGAGAGAAAATACTGTACAACCTATTTTGTCAATGGCCATCACTCAACAGGAAGGTTAAGGCCAAAGTTTACTTTCAGCGTCCACAGAACAAGCTCGGCTGCAGCGCTTGGGAAGCTCACTAATACTGAAGTGTATAAACACGGTGGCTTAATTAGTGTTCTAAGAATATAATGTGCACTTTATTTCCAGCAATACTGTGCATGTGAAACATTTTGTGCCAATAGAAGAAGTTATTTATAAAATATATAAATGCGCCCATTTATATTGCAGATTGTATTTTAACAGAACCAGGAAATGTATAGTCTAATGAAATTAGTGTCAAGTGGTCACAGAAGGAGTTGGTTGTGCCAGCTGAATGTTAAGTTTGATCGTAAGGTTGGGTGTAAAATGTACCTTAAACCACACACTGAACCGACAGTTTTAAACTAGCACCACTGCTACATGCGTTACATCAGAGTTTGTAACTCCTACTTGCAAATATTGACATAGAATGATGTTTTCCACCGTGAACCGATCAATATCACTGTGATCACGCTGATGTGAAACAAAATCACATCAGCGGTGATAAGATGGATGTTTGTCAAGTAAATAACGTTAAGCAGGCTAACAATGGCAATGCTAATAACATTTCTGATGGCTCATTGCCGGGAATTTATGCAGTTTAGACATTTATGTCATTGAATAGAAACCACAT
>JAODUH010002525.1:0-11969 GCA_027564835.1 Typhlichthys subterraneus | reverse complement strand
TGGGTGAATGTCAGGCAAAAATACTGTAAAGCGCTTTGGATAAAAGCGCTATATAAATACGCCCATTTACCATTTAACCAGGTCACTGCGTCTCAAGCTGTGGGCTTCATCTGAGCAGTGCAGCCAGCAGGCATGCTATAGGCACGTCTGCAGGCAGCCATCTTGGAAAGGTCAAAGTCCTTATGGTGCAATGCAATGCACTGCAAGTTGCAAGTTTCCCGACTTTCAATCTCACTAATTTCAATCTACATGTGTAGCTTATTGCTACCTTATTGTGCGCCACCACATTTCTATGACGTCAGGTGCGTTTATGTCGGTGAACTCGGGCTAGATCAATCTTGCACGACTCATCCAACTCATACAGCTTTGGTGAGCGTTCCATTGCACTTTTGTTCTGTCGAAGGTTGCTATGTTCTGAGGTCTGAGTACAATGACCACTCGGCAGCCATCTTGTAACGCCTACGGGCAGTTATATAAAGACCGTATCTACTTGAATGGGGAGAGAGCCGTAACTGCACTTTCAATTGTCATCGTAATATAAATACTGCATGTATACAATCACCATATATCTCATATCTAATAAAAAAGTTTTTAAAAGTTTGGTGACTTTGCCCAAAATAGGCTTTAATACGATATGTCTTCCTCACATTATATTTCCACTGTGGGCTTGCATTAGTGCAAACACACGTGGCTAATGGTCGGTTAGTAACATTAACAGTTCCACATTATAAAGCAGTGTGATGTGTGATAGCAGTGAATCGGCTGTAAAAAGATAAATGCTAAATGTACAGTCACACCCAGGCCAACGGGGAAGCAGAACCACTCAGGTTATGTGCTGTGACAGTTATTGTCTGGAAGGTGAGGGAAGAAAGGTTCACTTTTAGCAGTAATTCAAATGTAGGGGGTTCCAACCCCGCTAACTCCTCACCAAGTGTCGAGGTGTCCTTGAGCAAGACACCTAACCCTGACTGCCCCCGTATGTCAGGTGTCTCTTTGCATGGCTGACATCACCATCAGTGTATGAATGTGTGTGTGCATGGGTGAATGTGAGACAAATAATGCATAGCGCTTTGGATATGAGCGCTATATAACACACACCGCGCACCTGTGTACACACACACACACACACACACACAATACCTCCCCTGTTTGGGCTTACTCTTCCTATAAGTATCGATAGAGGTGGCTTATATCTGCCTTTCAATCATTACGTTGTGTTTCCTCTCTGACTGCCTGTCAACCACTGACTGCTCTCTCTCAGGGGCATCTGTCAGTCAGCCTTTGTTTAACGCCAAATGTCAACGAGGAAAGAGTGTAGAGTTCATGGCAGCTATGCAACAAATAAACCTCCCAAAAGGCAACACCAGCCAAGCTCAAAGCAGAACTATTTTGATGTCTGCCCATGTCTGGCTGAAGTAGTATGATAATGATTCAAGCCAATCCAAATTAAAGCCTCCCTAATTAACATTATTAATATTACCTATTAAAATACTGTACATAATAAAAGCAGTGGTAAAATGCCATAATGTAACAGTGCTTACATACTGATATGAGATGGAAAGACAAACTTTCATCTCCCATTCTGCTGAAGGAGGAGCGTTAGATGAGGGAGGAACACCCTTATCTTCCTCCCTCATCTAACGCTCCTCTGGAGGAACACCCTTATCTTCCTCCCTCATCTAACGCTCCTCCTTCTCACGCAGGCGTATTATGTTAGGTTGTTGCCTCAAACTGTGTCAGTAATATTAATGAGACACCAGCATGTTCCACAGTAGAGAACAGCATTCATCACAGCAACTAACTTATCGTAGCACATGAATTCCACTGTAGGGGCTTAATCGGTTTGCATTTAATTAAGTGTCTTGTTATGTTGCAACCATTTCTCAAAAGCCATTGTCGTAAATTGTGGTGGCGTAATCAAACATACGATAGATAATATAATAATAACTGTTTACAGTGGAGTCTCGTTGACCGTGTCTACCAGTGTTACGTTTTAGAAGGTGTTAAACACAGTGTTAGGTAATAGAGGACATCTGTGGCATTACTACAGTAGGACCTGCTGTCACATGTCATCTAGAGTGGAGCATAGAAACGTCAATGGATGAACTGTTTGTCTGAGGCAGTGGGTCGACCCTTGACCTCCATAGACCTCTCAAGGGGCTGCCGGGGTCATCGAGAGGTCAAGGAACACGCTAGCCTGTCGAGAGATGAGCCGATAGCCCGCTGAGGGGAGGGGCCAACGGAGGTCAGAGGTCACGCATCCGGCAAGACAGTTCACATCTGCTTCAAACATGGACACAAATATTTGTGTGTGTCTGCATGTGTGTGTGTGTGCGTTTGTGTGTGCGTGTGTGTACGTGTGCATGTGTGTACGTGTGTGTGTGTCCGTGCCTGTTCTCTGTGTAGCTGGACCACAAGTGGGAAAGGCTGGGGGGGGGGGCGAGGGGGATTCATAGACCTGCTATTGTTATCTGATCTGCTCTCTCACACACGCGCATGCACGCGCACACACACACACTTATGCACAGGCACACGCACATACAGGATGTGTTATCTGATGATACAATGCTCACACACACACACGTGTGGCGCACAGGATGTGCTACTCTGATGTCAGATGAAGTCATTTGCGGCGTGTTTCGAGTCGCCGGCTGACCAAACAGGAAATGACTTCTGTCTCTAGCCCAGAGCACAGCAAGCTTTAGCTTCCAGCACGTTCACACAGTTACTGAACATGGCTTTAGAAACGTACTGTATATCAGAGCCATGTAAAGAGAGAGTTGCGTCGTTTCTCTTCTCTCCAATGGACCGTTTTTTCAGCCTCAAAATAGTTTCTGGAATGAGTGCATTTATTAACTACTAATTACCAATAAATTAAGTTATATATCTGTATATACAGTATATATATATATTCAAATTGCCCACCAAGCACTTCCTGGAACTATCTTGCCATAGGTTTTGCCTCTCCATGAACCATGTGACCATTGACAATTTTGAACTTTCATTGGCGTAACTGTTATTTCCATGGCTCTGCTGTACACATGCTATATTAGATGTAGCCTGCACATGTCAGAGTATCGTACAGGGATGGTTTGTTTCACTTTGTCAGGTCACACTGGGCAGTTAAACCGAAAGGCTTTAATAACTAATTCATTAATAACGTGTTAATAAAATGCATTGGTGCAGAGCCAACAATAATAATAAAATTGTTAGCATATATGACATTCTGTGTATAAGATTAGCCAGCAGAAAAGGAAAGGTTTGGGGAATTGAAACTCAAATACACATGAAACGATTATCCGATTATTCGAATATTCTGGTCACACCCCAATGCAGCATATTTACCATTTACCATCTATGCTGGCAGTAAGAAACATATAAAATATTAAAACGATTTCAGCAGCTTATCCTTTAAATCCATGGAGGCTGTTATAGATAAGGTCAGCCAAAAACACATTTAAATGGATAAAAAATAGTGTGCAAGGAGGGAGGAGAATGTAAATATAGGTACACACACACAGACCATATTGTACATGACCGCACAGATTGTGAAGGTGCTAGGCGCCTGACATTTGCTCCATTGAAGTTAGCCGTGTTGCTATGTTGCACGCCGTCAGTCATGGACTTTCCAGACTTCCGGGGATGGATAGAGACAGGACCCTCCCCTGAAGGTAGACCACCCATCTGAACATAGCAAAAGAATCCCTCCCCCTTGATGTCTTTGTCAAAAGGTCAAGTGTGTGTTTTTTCCCCCTCTGTTTTCAAAAGGGCAACATCTCAGCGTACAGGTGGCTAGTATATATACACGAGCATGCAAGCTGTTATGATTGACAGCCAGTCAGGCAGGGGGTTGGGGAGAGGGGGGTTTGGGGGGAGTGGAGGGTATATCACATTGTTCTCCAGAGCCTTTTGCAACATATTTGTCATTTGTTTTAAAGCTAGTATACATATTTCAGTTGTGCATTGTAATAATAATAATTCATCCATCCATCATCCGCTTATACGGTATATACAGTAATCATAATAATTATATATATTTTTTATTATTTGTATTATAGTATTATAATTTTAGTATTATTATTATGTAACGACAGGTTAGTAATATTGTCTGCTTCTTTTGCTTGGCTTCAGTGTAGATATGCATGCCTGTTTTGATAAATCTGTCGTCAGCGCAAGATCGGATTTCAGTTTTCTCCGTCAGATCGCTAATGTAAACACTTTCGGCCTCCTGTGTGACTTGATAAAGAGATTTGGAAAACTGCGTTTTCTCCTCTCCTAAGAGGCTTTGGGAGAAATGTTAGCTTTTAAGAGGATGGGAAGATGAGATAACTTTAACTGCTGTGCAGGGAGAATAAAATATAACATAATGACAGATGTTCCTATAGTTTTATTGCCTATCCTGCCCACCACAAGCAAGAACAGATACAAACCATAAAATAAAAACAAGAGAAGGTCATAACAGATTTGTACGATACAAGCAGAGAGAATGGAGTAAAAGGAGAGGTTTCATCATATAACACGCCTGCATTACACCTTTTACCCTTACTAGAACAACCCAGCGTTCCATGCAAGTCAATGTGGAGGTATAATACAGTAATTCAGTTTTGCCCATTATGTCTCCCTGGGGAAGGTGTGTGTGTGTGGGTGGTATATTAATGTAAAATACCCAAGGTACCCATTAACGGGGAAATCATGGGTATTTTGAGTATATTGCATTTATATATATATATATATATATAATATTTCTGCAGTGGATTCTTTCAGGGTAAATTGCCAGGCCATGCATGGTAGATTTATGCGTCTCCAGTTCGTACGCTCAGCCTGTCAGCAAGATATCATTAGTTAGACCAGTTCCATGTTTGCCATTGTACCATGTTCCCGTCTTTATTTAATATTGCGACTCAATACAAGTCCACCATGCTGAGAGCGTGTCCACTGTTCTACAAAGCACGCTAAACATGCTACAACACGCAGCATCGGACTCAAACTGCAGAACCCCCCCTTTAACTCTCACTCTCCTGCCAACACTGCCTCCCTGAGGAGGTGGTGTGAAGGCCTCACAACGCATCTCTGGCCTGGTAATGGTGTCTTTACACAAAGGGAGTGTGTGTGTTTGTGCGTGTGCATGTTGAAGGAGCCGTGATTAATTGGTTAGTGATCATAGTTCAGAGGTATCCAGCCCACACCCAGCTGCCATTCGAAGACAGACTACTGTGTTAGCTTAGCATACACATGCAATCCTGTTACTTTACTTGGGGCTGCATTAGAAAGCAGCGTTAATTAACACTTATTTAATTGTGGAGGTACCACAGACAGCTTCTCAGAGCCAGGGCCGATGATTACCATCAGAATGGGAGGGGGGGGAGGTTATGGTGACACCTTCTCCCTCCTCTTTCATTCATAACTATACACACAGTGTGACATATACTGTATTTCTGGCGTATACTCTGCACTCGTCTCCAAGCACGGGACCTGCCTGGAGATTATGTGAATGATTTACGTTAGATGATGCGTTGCCCCACTGTCTGCCCCTAGTGGTACACAGAGGTGTTTGCCCTGCCGACACAGGCCTGCGGGTGTGTGTGTGCGTGTGTGTGTGTGTGCGTGTGTGTGTGTGTGGGTCAGTGCATCATGTGACTAATTATGCTGCCAGTGTTTAGACTATATGTCATTAATGAATAAAGTGGAACAGCAGTTGAGGTATTTCTCTTATTAGAACAAATCAAACATTTGTTTATAATATACCGTTTAATTTTCTGTTTTCTATTTTCATATATTTTGTTTTATTCAGGCTCTGCCGGGTCCTAAAAGTTGCTCAGCCAGAACTGCTTGTGCCATTGCTCTGATCACTGGCTGTTCCTCTGGACAGAGGCTTCTTACTAGCCCGACAACCTCAGAGAGATAGAATCTGTGATAGGGATGTGTCCAGACCGTGACAGAGCTTCACAAACATGTGTAGCGACAAACAATTCCCCTCTGTTCAGTCAAGTCACTCTCTTCTGGTGTGAGCCATTTGTTAGAACATGAAGAAGAATGCTATTATACGCTTATCGTTGGCGGAACGACTTACTTCAGGGGGCTTCTCATCATAAACTGGTTACGAGGGCTGACCTCTGTGCCATGCTATTGCTAACTCTACGCTCGGTAATATATCGAAAGTTTACTTTTAAGTTTAGACAGAACTGAGGTTTTAGTTCCAGAAACATATGAACTTAGTAATTAGATGGACTAGGATCTTCATGGTGTAATTTACAATACATGTAAACCCTCTATGTTTAATGTAGGTACTGCATGTCTATAGATTATATTATTATGTGAGCATAGTTAGTGACATGATAGGAACTTATCAGAAATCACTCTGCAAACGCACGTACATGCCTGTTGTGGACAATAGATACACACTGTTGATTTAGTTAGACTCCATACTGTGCATTTATTATGCTTTTAATTATATTTTATGGTGCATACTGCGCTTGGTGAACGCAGAACTGTTATTGGCTGTTATGCACGGTCGTCCATGGTGATGTGATTCACTGTTCTCCTCTTCCTAAACTTCATTAAACTGGAAACCTGATTTGGTTGGACTCTCTGAGTAATGTCTCTCTCTGCCTCCCCAGTTTTATTTCATTTATCCCCTGGCCTCTTCTATTCCATCTGGTCTCATTTGCTTCTGCTGCCCCTCTGTCTTTAGCTGCTCCTGTAATCTGGCAGAGCCGGCCTTTACTTGCATGAAGGTGTTTTGATTGACATGCACAGAGCCAGCCATTACTTGCATGTCAAGACCCGCCTACTTGACAGCAGAGGTGTTTTGATTGACATGCACAGAGCCAGCCTTTACTTGCATGTCAAGACCCGCCTACTTGACAGCAGAGGTGTTTTGAATGACATGCACAGTACGTAACTCAAAGGCCAAATCGGACGTTAAACTTATAGCCTACTGAGGACTTTGTTGGACTAGTTTGCTGGTACTGTAAATCTGTTAAATAAAGTAGGCTATGATTACTGTTTAAAATAAATGGAAAGACTCAAATTAGTAAATAAAGCACTTGTAACGTTGTGCCGGAATTACTTGAAAGTTGTTTCATTACTTTCATTTCATTTCATTAAATGATTTTCAACTGATAGGTGTGAAGTCTAGTTTTGAAATACATTACCTTAAATTCAAGATCTGAATACTGTGTTGGTGACATATGTACATGTCATTCCTAGCAACTGGAACGAGTTTTGTGTATCTGTACAGCTTAAACACAACTCGTTGCAAGCAATGTTCATTTCACCTCCGGGAACGGTTTCTACTTTATGACAGAGAAGAAGAAACACTCAGTGTGCTCCTGAACATTAGGGAATAGCTGGAGGATTTGAACTTTGACAGAAGGAAATGAAGAATATAATGCAGCTGTATGTTCCTTGACAGAACTGGATCTTCCTTTTGAGGAGGGCTAGATGTTCTTGAAAACACACCATACATTGACGTCTTTTAATTAGCCCGTCTCGTTTAATTCACGTCCTTCTGTTGCAGATCTCTCTGTTATTGTTTAAACCTCAGAAGAAAAAGTAAAACAAATAAACCTGAGTGAAGGTGAATGCAGGATTTTTTTCCCCATAACATCAAAATGTTGACAGCTGGATAGACAATATTTCACTCACACAGAGACTGCAAATCTCCCTCATCTTGTTTTCTAGTGATATTCGTGCACAGTCCAGGCTAAGCATGGTTTTTTGTCTGTGTGTGTGTGTGTGTGTGCGTCTCACGTACTTCAAGGCAGGGTCAGTCATTCTGAAGAACGCTTGCTAAAGTCGAACTCAATCAACCACCCTCTGTGACGTCGCCCCATACATTGAAACTACGGCCTTGTTGTTGTGAGCGGTGTTCGCCACTCCGTTTATGTTCCTATTTACGGCGTCAGGGCTGTAGAAGCACCTGATTATTTTATATATGCACAGAGAATGGTAAGATAGTTAATTGCGAGGAGAGATTTGGTGAATTTGACTAAAAGTGTATTAGCTTACATTTAGCTTGCAAAAGCTGACTACACCTTTAAGTGAAAATCATTGGCTGTTAACTTAGTTATTTCTGTGTTTCTCTCCAGAGGTGTCCTTTGGAGAACAGGGTTTCATCACACTGGTTCTTGATCCAGGTCTGTCCCATCCCTAGTAATGGTGAGCTTGGTTAGTCTGCTTGCCTTGGCCTCACTGGCTTTCGGCTACACCACAGGTGAGTACGGTACCCATGCACGCACGCACGCACACACGCACGCACGCACGCACGCACGCACATATGCACACACACACACACAGACAGGTCTTATCAGGCCCTCCACAAGGTCTTTGGGAGGGTTTCCTGGACGCAATATTTTGCTTTCAGAACCATTATAAAACCAATAAAGCTCTAGTCTAGACCATTATAGAACCATTATAGCTCCAGAACCATTATAAAACCATTATAGAACCAATATAGCTCTAGTCTAGACCATTATAAAACCATTATAGAACCAATATAGCTCTAGTCTAGAACCATTATAGAACCATTATAGCTCCAGAACCATTATAAAACCATTATAGAACCATTATAGCTCTAGTCTAGAAACATTATAGAAGCATTATGTCTCTCTCTGCACCCATTAATTAATAATAATAATAATAATAATAATACATGTAATAATGCATTTAATTTAGCTTGTGGCTCTAGAACATTACAGTTCTGCCAGCTGCCACCCTAGAGGTCACACACACACACACACACACACACACACACGCACACACACACACAATTTCTCTCACACACACACAAACACACCCACACACACACGAACAAACACAATCACACACACACAAACACACACACAAACACACACACACACACACACACACGATGGTTTCTAAGGATATACCAGGTGAATTGCACACCCATAAATGACATCATGGAGCCAGCTGTGTTCTCCCAGAACTCTCCTTCCTGCTGCAATCAATACATATTATATGTAACACCATTATGCTGTTCTACTACTCTCTAATAGACCTTCCAATCCCAGGGAGCAGCCTTTGAGCCCAGACAGACTGTGAAGCACAGTATGTGGTTCAATGTCTACTGTATATATGCAGCAGGAGCAGCTCCATACATACATGGATATTATAGAACCTCCTATTCAGCCACCTGCAGGCAGATTACCTTTCTTTAGATGAACAACAACATTGTTGTTGTCCAGTTGACACGATGCAATGCTTTATATTCAGATTAACCCATTTGCTGCTAATGCAATATTCATTATCCATTACTGGTGCTCAGCTGAGCAGCGAGCAGAACATGGCATAACGTATAGCTGGATATACAGTAGCTTCAACAGAGAGTATCTTCAATAGCTTCACAGAGGGCTTTAGGTGCAGAGATTGAAAATGTTTGCCTTTTCACTGAACTGAAATGTTGAATAAATATAATACAAAAATATTTAGAAGTCTATACTAATGTGAATATAATGTGTATATTATGATATAATGTGGCTATTATGATAATGGATATTATTGCTGAAAAAGTTATGGCAATACAAGTTATGGCAATACAAAAAGTTATGGCAATACAATAAATACCCCAGTATTTATGGTGTAAATAGTCCAACCTATCAAAAGCATTTGTGATTCTTTTTTCACTGGTGTGTTGGCAGGCGGAGATGTGTGTGTGTCGGGACATGACAGCGGGCCGGTGTTTGAAGAACAGCCGGTCAGTGTAATTTACCCAGAAGGCCTCAGTGAGGGCAAAGTGACTCTCAACTGTCAGGCGAGGGCCAGCCCTGCTGCCTCCTACAGGTCAGGATGACACACTGCACGCTATGCTAGCACACAGCGTGATGAAATCTTTGTGTTTTTAAATTACATAGTCTGTTATTGTAACTGAATACATTTATTAAACTAAATTAACAGATTTTAGAAATATATATATATATATATATATATATTTGTATTTCCATTACAATAATGTTTTAATATTATGTTATGGTAATAACCTAACTACAACGTAAAAGGCCGAACTCTGCGTTCACTCTATAAGGGTACGGTCACTATGGTGACGGTCACACGTGCGAAATTGACAGATATCTCCACTTTGTCCATAGTTCAACACACATTCACTTTGACCGCTGATTTCGCAGCCTCGCCCAACAGCAGGGACGTGTATGCATCAACACGCATCAACCCTAATGCCGTTCTGAAGCGCTCTCTCTCCTGTTTGTTCCCTAGGTGGCGCGTGAACGGCACGGAGGTGCAGCTTGGCATGGACCCGCGCTACACGCTGGTGGCGGGCAGCCTGGTGATCAGCAGCCCGCAGGCGGGGCATGACGCGGGCTCCTACCAGTGTCTGGCCATCAACCGCTGTGGCGCCATAATCAGCCAGGCCGCCAACCTCAAGTTCGGCTGTGAGTGAAGTGACCGTGGCACCTCACACACAAACCCCCCTATTGCTATCCTTCCACCCTGCTACCCTAACTTTAAAGGTGTAGTCAGCTGGTGCAAGCTAATTGTAAGCTAATACACTTTCGCATTTTGCTCTCTTAAGGTCCATTTATGCTTCTATGTCGCCCTTACGTTTAGTCTACGGCGTCACCTACGGGCGTACCTTACGCCGGCGTGAGCATGTTATACTTCTACACTGGTCTGTCGGCCGCCCGGGCCTCTGCGCGTTGAATGCCTGCATGATTGATGCGAAGCCCCAAATGCGGAAGTGCCATGTCTTGTTATGTGCCAGAATTAGAACAAATTGAGTGTAAACATTTTGATATAAGCATATAAAAATATGCATATCAACATATAACATAGAAAACATTCTGTGCTGACACAAAATACTGAAAATAGTATTTTAAAATGTTTTAACTGCTTGAACACAAGGAAATCCCATAGAGATACCCCTAACTTGGCTACTATAGCATGTGAAACGTTTTTAAAACAATCTGCAGACACAAAATAGTATTTATATAAAAGAAAATACCATAGGGACACCCCCCCGGCTACGGCGTAGGGTGGGTAGCTACGGGGCCTTTCCCGCTCTCTGTGCGTGTTACACACAGCCTTGGCTCCGTAAGGAACATCAACAAAGCAGCGAACACCGTTAACAGCAGCAAAGTACGCGTTGCTTCACAATGTGTTTCAATGTGTGGAGCAGTGCTGCTGAGGGATATTGTTTTGATTTGAGCTCAAAGTTAGCAAGCGTTTTCAAGAATGATTGACCCTGCCTTTAAATGTTTTTCCAATTGCTATAGGACCCATTTCTCAATCTTAGTTATTTCTGTATTGTTGTTTTTCCCAACAGACCTCCATGATTTTCCTCCCGAGAGCCGGAGTCCCCAGACGGTGCATGAAGGGGCGGGAATGTTTCTGGCCTGCCAGCCACCCCCCCACTACCCAGGTATAGTGCCCCCCCCCGCACCCCCTGCACCCACTACCCAGTTATAGTGCCCCCCCCTGCACCCCAGTGATGTTTCTCTCTGAAAGACGTTCAACAAACATTGTGCGATACATTCTTGACGTGTCGTGGCAGGGAGACTGGCAACAGTACACGTATGACACCGACCGATCACAGTATGCTGTCGTTCACGACCTGGTGCGAGATCATGTGTCATCGGGGAGGCGGGGTCAAGAAGTTGTCAATCATAGTTCACGGCGGCGCCCCGTCAAGTATTTGTCAATCATGGATACACAAGCGCTGTGTGTGATGCTGGGGATTTTATGCTCAGAAAAAAATAAATAAGTAAAGGAAAACTTCGAAGCAGCTTTGGTTTGAACCTCTCCAACTGTTAAGCATTTGTTAAAAAAAAAAACAAGGCCACGCAGCGTTCTGACCAAGTTATAATTATCTACTGAATCATTGTGTGCAAGAGGGGATTCGCCGATCCTTGTTCTCTCAAGCACACACACACACACACACACACACACACACACACACACACAAACACAATGGCACAGCTCTGAAGCAGTGGTGCAGA
>JAODUH010002524.1:0-11969 GCA_027564835.1 Typhlichthys subterraneus | reverse complement strand
CACTATCTAATAAAATAATGTAGCCTATGTTTAGGTAGACTTCCTTCGACAGATATTCGTAGGGGGGCGGCGCCCGTCCGCCCATAATGTACCGGCCGCCACTGCCATTTACTGTTTTTTGTCAGCGTTGAGCTTCACACTCTGAATTGCTCTGTTCAACACATTTTTCACATCGGAGTCATGCTCCTCTTTTGGGATGGCTGCAATAATCATGTTATTAGCAATGACACACACCCCATCAATGTCCTCAAAGCTCTCAGAGTTTGTCTGTTGGAACACTTCACTTGCAAGACAGTTGAGCAGATACCTTCCCCATGGGGTATTAAATGCACAGAGATCAACTGGTTCCTCATCCAACTGGATTGGCCAATACCCATCCATCTCGTCACGTGAATATTGTCTTGTCAGCCAACTTGCATTGTATCTTCCGTTGTGGAGAAGTGCTGAGTGTTTTTCTTCCCTGTTACAACTAGACTGATGACCCGTGCTGTGGATTTTGTGACTTTGCTGACTACACCTCTCATTTCTTGATCATCCAGTGTGTCTCTCAGCCTGTCTAGAACAGCATGCGGGATATTCCTACATCCATGGACAACATAAGGAACCTTCTAATCAATGTAGATG
This sequence comes from Typhlichthys subterraneus, assembly GCA_027564835.1. Classification (NCBI taxonomy): domain Eukaryota; kingdom Metazoa; phylum Chordata; class Actinopteri; order Percopsiformes; family Amblyopsidae; genus Typhlichthys; species Typhlichthys subterraneus. The sequence continues at coordinate 11,345 of JAODUH010002524.1, read as the reverse complement.
TGGTGGTGGCCTAGCCTCGCGAGCTTCAGTTTACTTTCGCCGTTAGAATCAGTCTGGAAGCCTAGGAATCATTTTGAATGTGTTCGAGTAGCAACTGAACTATCCACTCAGCGTCGGGTTTATAGCTATATGAGCGATTGAAGATGTATAGTTCTTTTTACTACATAGCCTACCTCTATGACAACACATTCAGGGGAGCAAGATGCATACAGTAGCCCAGGTTACTGTAGTGTCCTACCATATGCTATGTAGGCTAGCATTGCACTGAAAACACATGCAGTGTTTTGAACAAGGCGGCCGCAGCGCTCTCTCAGCCTGCAGCCAAAGCAAACACGGGTACGCTCCACTAAAGGGGAGTAGGTACGGGGAGCTGAAGAGTTGCAGGCGTCTTCGAGGGAATAGCCATCGTCCTTCAAAAGCAGGTTACTCCCTCGTGGAGGGGGTCCGTTGAGCCGTGTTTGGGGTGTACGAAGAAGCGCTGTCACTGCCTTCCGCCAGGTTTTCATTAATGGAAAAAACAACCCCACGTTAATTCTAGCAGACCCTTTCTAACTGGTGCATGTTGAATGCTGGTAGGCTATTCAATTTTTCAGCACGGTATTCATTCATTATTCATATTTGGAACGATAATACAAACCATCTGGAATTCTACTGTGGTTTATCATGAGACGGGTAACTGTTACATCCAGTATATCCCACTATGTCCCAGTATACCATTGTGTGCTGCAGTACATCCCAATATAACTAGTACATCCCAGTATGGATCACCGTGTGTCCCAGTACATCCCAGTATAACTGGTACATCCCAGTATGGATCACCGTGTGTCCCAGTACATCCCAGTATAACTGGTACATCCCAGTATAACTATTACATCCCAGTATGGATCACTGCGTGTCCCAGTATAACCCAGAACATGTGTCCCTCCCTCCAGTCATCCAGTTCGGCATGGTGACCCTGTTCGTTGCGTCCTTCCCGCTGGCTCCGGTCTTCGCGCTGCTCAACAACATCATCGAGATCCGGCTGGATGCCAAGAAGTTCATCACAGAGCTGCGCCGCCCCGTGGCCTGTCGAGCCAAGGACATAGGTGTGTGTGTGACCTCCACGCAGCTGTAAACCATGGCCCTTAAGGCCAGATTCTCTCTCTCTCTTTTTCTCTCACACACACACACTGTGTTTTCATCTAACAGTGTTGTGGCTGCAGCTTGTTGTAATGGTGCCATCTAGTGGTGGCCAAATCCCCTAACGTCTAAACATATTTTATATATACATGTATACGTGTGTGTGTGTGTGTGTGTTTTCGCGATACAAACGTCCACGGTTTTGTGTCGCGAAAACACACACACACACACACACGGTTTCGGTCTCTGTTTCAGAACACCCCTAATATATGTAACGGTGTAACGGTTCTGAAACAGAGACCGAAACCGCGATACAAACGTCCACGCAGAGCCGGCCCAAGCCTTAATGGGGCCCTAAGCAGAATTGTATTGGGGGGCCCCCCACAGCCTCTGCACCGCCAGTGATATTTACTCTTATCGATGCTTGATTATTTGCACATCAGTTGTAAACTTACACACCCATTATTAATGTAAGAGTTCCCACTCAAATGTAAAATTACCTGAATTTTCCTTAACTTTCAGTTTGATGTCCGTGTGCAGGCAGAATGACAATGATAAAAATCTGAATATTAATTGGATAATATTTGACATGGGTACTAGACAACAAACAATCTATGTTAAATTAGGTTTTGTAATGAGGGGAAATATTCCTTATACTAATAAGAGTCCTCCCCCAGAAACTTTTGAGTGTTAAATATTCAATTTCATTTTTATTTTTATTTATTTATTTTTTTTGCTTTTTTAAACATGAATGTGAGCGGTCACGGTTGTTGAAAGAATAACATTTTTAAAAAGAGAGGGGACCCCCTGGTGGCCACGGGGCCCTAAGCACTCGCTTAGTTCGCTTATGCGTCGTGCCGACCCTGCGTCCACGGTTTCGTGTCGCCGTTCCAAAAGACAGAACGCGGTCATACGTTGTTACGGTAATTAAACTGCTATTTAAATTTCACATTTAGCTCAACACTAGATTAGAACCACTGAGCCTTTTTATAGTTGTAAAACACAATACAGAGCGATTCATAGAATGCATGTGTGGAATGCATGGGTTAATTAACGCCCGTCACTACGATGTCGGATGGCAACGAGTCTATTGCCTATTGACTCTTTACTCAAACGAAACAATGTGGAATAATATCACACTTTATTTAGAAACATCAATGCGTGCGCACACACACACTGTGTCGTCTTAGTGGGTGTGTTAGGCATGACGCAGTTAGCTTTCTTGTGGGTGTCTCTTTCACAAAGCCTATCTAAGGTGTGTCAATACAATATCCATGATGTCCGCCAAGGTATGAAAACTGTCCAAAACTGCCAGGTTATATTTTATTCAGTCTCTGGCCGCTGTCTGTTTTGCCATCATGTGGTTTGAAACTGTTCGATCGTCTGCTTGCATTGTGTAACTCTTGTAGCAATTCCAAATAGTTGACTTTTAAAAAGGTGATATTTTAAAATGAATATAGCAGCAAACAAATACTATTTTGTATGTTAAGGATATAGTGGAATATTGTGCTTAGCAGGGTGTTGTAACGTAATACGATCTTATCATTTCTTTATTTACCTAGTGCTGGTGAGCATGTGTGGGCTGCAACAAGAACATCTAGTGGCAGAAAGTATAGCTGTTAAATGTCTTTCTGCCTGCTGCAGGTATCTGGTACAACCTGCTGCGTGGCCTCAGCAAGGTGGCGGTCATCGTCAACGTAAGTAACGCTGGCCATCTAGCTCCCATCTGCCCCCTGTGGCCAGGTAACTCTACTACAGTGTGAAGGCCCCTGACGGGCATTAACGAGACCCCCCCCGCCCCCAGGCCTTCGTTATCGCGTTTACGTCGGACTTCATCCCCCGCATGGTGTACGAGAACATGTACAGCCCCGACGGCTCCATGCACGGCTTTGTCAACCACACGTTGTCCTACTTCAACGTCAGCCAGTTCCAGCCTGGCACGTCCCCCATGAAGCCCCTCCACCTGGGCTATGAGGTGCAGATATGCAGGTATACACTGGGGGTGGGCGGGGGGGGTCTGGGGTAATCAGGGGTGGGATGGGGGTGGGGGGGTTGGGGAGATGTGTATACTGTATAATCTGGGTGTTGATTGATTTAATCTACTGTAATTTGTCCTCTTAAAAAGTTTATAAAATGACATAGCAACAACATAACAATTTAAGATGCATCCCTAGAGAGATCAGTACCATTACAACATGACATCTTCCCCTGTCCCCCAGATACAAGGACTACAGAGAACCTCCGTGGTCCAACACGCCCTACGATCTCACCCGGGAGTTCTGGGCCATCCTGGCAGCGCGCTTAGGCTTCGTCATCATTTTTCAGGTTTGAATGAAGAAGGAGCAAAACATCACACACTCTCTGCGTTCAGGATGGAGGAACGTTTGCTACACGTTCAATGAACGCAATCGGCATTGGACTGGTTACAAAACAGGTTGAACAACGCTCACATGGCTAACAACAGCAGAGCTATCGTTTGTGCTTTACTGGTGTAGATTGTATGTTTCAGTTGTACAGATGTACCTTGTCCAATGAAATGACAGGATATGTCCACAATGGTTGTGAAGATATTCCGAATTGATATTTAATGCATTTCATATCAGAATGAGAGTGCATACATTTAATATGATCTAAAATGGTAATGAAAGTCATATTTTGGTACCGAACTAAATAATGAAGACATACTCACAAACGTATAAAACAACTTCCAAATACACTTCTGCACATCATTGAGCAAACGCGCTTAGTGGGCTAAATTAGCTTAGCCGCCCAGCGACTACAACATGTCCTAAACCTGTTTGTGTGCCTCCTCCTCTCCCCCTCTGGCTCCTCCCCCTCTTGCCCCTCCCCCCAGAACGTGGTGATGCTGATGAGCGACTTTGTGGACTGGCTGATCCCGGACATCCCCAAGGACATCACCCTGCAGATCCACAAGGAGAAGGTTCTGATGCTGGAGCTGTTCATGGCCGAGGAGGAGGACAAGCGGCTGGCGGAGCAAGACCTGTGCGACGGCCAGCAGGGGGCGCCCGGCGACCAGAGCCCCACCCGCGTGCGCTCGCGGCCTGTCTCCCACGTTGCCGATGCCGACACCTAGCTTTGGGAAGCTGACGTTAGCACTGGCGCGTAGCAACTGGCCGCATGGCTGTAGGGGAAGGCACGCGGCTGCTAGCCTTCCCGGCTATCAGTTAGCCTCTTGCATGTTGTGGTGTGAGGGTTGGTGTGGTGGTGGGTGTGTTGGGACAAATATAGCTCAATGTTTGGTCATTTATTAGCAAGATGGCACAGAGGAATCCTGTTTACTCTTTTCTCCGTTGTTTTTTATTAAACGTCAGCAAAGAAAAGGTTCTCTGTGCTGCATTCCCCGTGTGTCAGATCGCCGTCCGCTCGTCAGATTATAAAGTTCGCCATCTGGTCTGTGTAAAGCCAGACTAGAATGCATCGGCTCCCTCTGCTGGTGTGGAGGCTCCATGCAGATGCATGTTTGTTTTAGTCATCGCCCATAATGCTCCAGCCATGCTTAAATTTGACCCTGAGCATTGCCTTAAGGGTTTCTGAACATTGTCTTAAGTCTAAAACTGTCCTGTCAGTGTAATTTGTAGACACAAGTATGTTTGCAGGAAGCTGTCTACTGCATGTATACTGGTGAATATGCGAGTAGCCATTAGACCACCTAAAGAAGCTACTGCTTGTTTGTACAACCATCTGCCAATGTCTGTATACTGTAGGAGGGACTGGCGTTTCTGCCCATGTGTGATACGTCTGACTTCTTTGATACTGTAACGTGTTTTAAATGTTCTATTCTAGCTGTGTGCTGACTCACTGGGGTATGTAGACGTGCTGTGTTAAGTGTGGGTCACATTATGGGTAGACATTTTAAAGGTGATGCATTTACAGGTAATGGTGCTGCATATTTAAGCAATCTACTGATGGAAAAGGAAAGCCATTTTCTCAAGAGCCTATTTTACATGTTTTTATATAAAGTGATACAAATGTATGAATTATTTAACATATAAGGAACTAAATGGAAAACCAGTGTATACAATGCTTACTGAAGATGTCTTATAAACTTTATATTTGTAGGCATTTGCATTTATTTGTATTTGTAGTATAGGCCTTCGTCTGAATGCTGTCACATTCAGTAACTACAATGTAAACATTCAGCATCATGAAGGACCCATGTTGACTGCTTTACACCACTCTAAATCTCACAATGTGTTAAATGTGCTGTGTGGTGGCATTCAGCCCAAGCAGTGAAATATTTCTCGACATTCAGACACTTTAACAGCAATAAATGCATCCGATTGTTTCCCTTAATATAACTGCTGATGAAATAATATGAGCTCTTCCGAAATTCAAATGTATAAACCATAGTGTTTTACATTATTCTAGTTTTAATGTGCCTGCCATATGTCATCCCCCACACTATTAGAATGTCTCACTCAAATATATTTTTAATGTTATGTGATTCAGTCTCAAATGAGGTCTTTTCCATTTCCTGAAACTGTCAATAAAGATGATTTTATTGTAGTTTATAAATGTGTGAACGACCTATTAAGACTTGTCAGATGACGATATTCTAGAATATTAAGGCTTAATTGTGTGCGTTATTTTGCTTTCAGTGGCTAACTGGTATTTGTTTTATTAATATATCGCTTTTAATATATAATAAAGTGCTTTAGACTACATAAAGAAAACCAACGGGGGGGGGGGGGGGTTAGTCGTTATTAAAAGATAACCGGACAAAAAGGTTGCTGGTATATACTAAGTATTGCGTTTATTGACAAACATAAATATCTGACAGTATGTATATTCCTAAATAAAAGAAAACCAGGCACGACTCAAACTTCAGCTTGGAAGACTGCATGTGCGGCAGCGTGCTTAACACAGCAGAATACGATAAAAGAAAAACCAGGCAACTGTAAACCATGTGTCTCAGAGTCATGAACCCCTGGCACAAAGCAGACCGTTACATCAGGTAAAGTGAAACACAAAGCCGCAGTGAAGATAAAAACAACCACAGAAGTGAGTACAACAAAACGTCGGAAAACAATACAAATAAACAATAATAGGCCTGCAACTTCCAAAATGTTAACCTTACATTCATGTCTGTCGTTGATTCCATATCACATTGTATACAACTTTAAAGGGTGTTTGTGGTAGAAAAAGAATAATATTCAAAGAATAGATAATTCAAAGATTTCAATAGTCATGAATGATGGCCGATACTGCTATGAAGACTAGGCTAGGCTACGTATTAAAAGACTTGTAGGTATTGAAACAGCGACATCCCCCGGTAAACAAAGTGAAAGTAAAGTAGGTTAGAGACAGTGTGGCAGATCCACTCTGACGATATGGATCCTTTACGCTTTAAGAACGTGTTGCTGGAGATATCCAACGATCTAACTAGAAAGCAATTAGAGGACATTAAATTCATCTGTGTCGACATCGTGAAAAAAAAGAATAGCGAAAATATTGACGCGGGCATCCAACTCTTCCAAGTCATGATTGAAAGAAACAGACTTGGAGAGGCAGACACAACTTTTCTGTGTGACGTTTTAGATCGAGTGGGTCGCTCAGACCTGTCGGATAAGTTAAACTATGGGCGTCTCTCTGCAGTTACACACACTGAGCCGGAGAAACTGGACAGAGGTAGGAAACATGTTAGTTTGAAAACTGTTAACTCGACATCATTGCTGTAATTCAGTTTTGACAAGTCAAAACTGAATTACAGATATCCGCAATGACGTACCTGAAATAGATACTCGCTCGTCACACATCCCCATGGGAAATGCTATATCTGTCATTTAGTTTTGACTAATCTACATGATAGCTGCAGATATCATGTTTCAATAGTAATTGGTAGTGTGCAGAGTATGATATGATGCTAACATGCTAATAGCTCCTATTATATGCTAATATGGCTCTTGGTATAATTCTAGCACAGCTCATATGATGCTAACATAGCTCATATTTAATGTTGCTAATGTAGCTCATGTTGTATAATACTCAAATACAGCTTATAGTGCGTGATGCTAACACACAGCTCATAGTGCGTGATGCTAACACACAGCTCATAGTGCGTGATGCTAACACACAGCTCATAGTGTATGATGCATAGCTGATATTTTATGATGCTAACATATAGCTCATAGTGTGTGATGCTAACACACAGCTCATAGTGTGTGATGCTAACACACAGCTCATAGTGTGTGATGCTAACATGCTAACGTAGCATCTGTCCCTGCCCAGACCAGCTGGACGTCGCCACAGACGAGATCGCGGCGCGGCTGGGCAGGGCCTGGCGTCGGCTGGGCCGCAAGCTGGGACTAAGCGAGGTGAAGCTGGACTCCATCTCCAGGAAACACCCCACTGACCTGGAGGAGATAACCCGGGAGCTGCTGAAGGAGTGGCGCTGGGCGCAGCAGGGCCAGGCACGGGCCCAGGCGCTGGTGGACGCTCTGCGCGCCTGCGACCAGAACCTCACGGCGGACAGGGTGGAGGACGCAATCGCTGCTTGTGTGTGACGGGACAGACGGAGGACAGACAGACATACATATGGGGTATCTCTCTTTACTGTCTACTAACGTTGAGCTGCCTTATTCACAACTTAATGTTTTCAAACCTTATGACAACAAATGACGACGTTTTCACTGTCTAGGGTGCTATTTACAGTGTTGATGAGCGCCTCAGCAAGAATAATCAGTGGACTGAGAGAGTCTAAAATTATTATTAAAATAAAGATGTTTCAGAACCAAATATTGAAACCGCTTTATTTGTGGATTGGTGTTTTTCTGTTAAAATGGAAAATGGAAATGTACAGTAATAATGAGGACAAATTGTGTCCGTTTTCTTTAAGGTGATTATTAAGGTATTTATTATTATTTGGCAAATGTAGCTAATCGGAGCCATTCTTCATCCTCAACTCGTTCAGTTCTGCAGAGGAAAATAAATATATCTTAATTTACATGTACGTATCTGTCATGTATGCCGTGTGTGTGTCTGTGTACTGTTTGTGTGACCTGTCTAAGATAATTCCAGTACTGAACATTTCAAATCTATAAAGGTGGAGTTGAGTAACAAAAACACTTCAATGCCATAGGATGCTCCTTCAGAAGCAGTGTGTTCCTTCATACAGTGTACATGTAGCATGCAGTAATACGGTGTGCAGCAGCATCCCTCCAGCACTGTACTGCCCCCTCCTGGCAGACTCAGAACACGTGCATTACCATCAGCACTGGTAGAGTCTGGTGAGCCGGTAGATGTCGTTACGGCTCTTCTAGGTGGCCTTGCCAAAGGACACGCTGCTGTCTGGGATGGGCACCATGGTGGGCTGGTTGTTCTTGGAGAAGGCCTGCAGGAGCACAACACAGGGGGCACTGAACCCTGCTGACCAGGGCACTAGGACCCAGCGCTTCACAGATACAAGAGGGAGGAAGAGCTGAACAAGATGGCTACCGCCCAGGGCTACAGAGGACCTCTCACATAAGCAACCCTGTAAGCTAACGTCTGACGCATAGACCCCTGTAAGCTAACGTCTGATACATAGACCCCTGTAACTAAGCTAACGTCTGATACATAGACCCCTGTAACTTAGATAACATCTGATGCATAGACACCTGTAAGATAACGTCTGATGCATAGACCCCTGTAAGCTAACATCTGATGCATAGACCCCTGTAAGCTAACGTCTGATACAAAGACACCTTGTAATAACGTCTGATGTATAGACCCCTGTAAGCTAACGTCTGACGCATAGACCCTGTTAGATAACGTCTGATGCATAGACCCTGTAAGCTAACGTCTGATACAAAGACACCTTGTAATAACGTCTGATGTATAGACCCCTGTAAGCTAACGTCTGATACAAAGACACCTTGTAATAACGTCTGACGCATAGACCCCTGTAAGCTAATGTCTGACACATAGACCCCTGTAAGATAACATCTGATACACAGACCCCTGTAAGATAATGTCTGACACATAGACCCCTGTAAGATAATGTCTGATACATAGACCCCTGTAAGATAACATCTGATACATAGACCCTGTAAGATAACGTCTGATACACAGACCCCTGTAAGATAACATCTGATACACAGACCCCTGTAAGCTAATGTCTGATACATAGACCCCTGTAAGATAACATCTAATGTATAGACCCCTGTAAGCTAATGTCTGACGCATAGACCCCTGTAAGCTAATGTCTGACACATAGACCCCTGTAAGATAACGTCTGATACATAAACCCTGTAAGCTAACGTCTGATACAAAGACACCTTGTAATAACGTCTGACGCATAGACCCCTGTAAGCTAACGTCTGATACACAGACCCCTGTAAGATGACATCTGATACATAGACCCTGTAAGATAACGTCTGACACATAGACCCCTGTAAGCTAATGTCTGATACATAGACCCCTGTAAGATAACATCTGATACATAGACCCTGTAAGATAACGTCTGATACACAGTCCCCTGTAAGATAACATCTGATACATAGACCCCTGTAAGCTAATGTCTGATACACAGACCCCTGTAAGCTAATGTTTGATACATAGACCCCTGTAAGATAACATCTGATACATAGACCCTGTAAGATAACATCTGATGCATAGACCCCTGTAAGATAACATCTGATACATAGACCCCTGTAAGCTAATGTCTGATACATGTTGTTGAAATAAATAATCCAGTATGTATACACAGCCCTGGCTCTGTAAATAGGAACATAAATAAAGTGGCGAACAGCGCTCACAGCAACAAACCCGTAATATATACTCTTGGCTTCACAATGCCTTTCAATGTGGAGGGAAGTTGGCATGTGTTCTCAAGAATGACTGACCATGCCTTCAAATGGGCGTGTCACTGACTGAATTGCTGAGGCTGACCTAAGCAGCGCCCAGACCGCTAAATCTACCATGCATGCCCTGAAACAAAGTGAATTTACCTCAAACCCGTTCGCTGCAGGTATACTGTCCTCAGATTGATATGAATGAAATATACTGAAATGACCCATTAACGCCCCCAGAGAGAAATAATGGACAATATTGTGGTGAAATCCGTGGACCTCCCCATTGGCTTGCATGGAACGCTGGGTGGTTCTGGTCTGAATAAAGGTTAAGAGTTCTTGCCTGGTGTAACCACACAACATTCACTCTGTAAATAAGGTCTGACCACGCTGCATTGGGAAGTGTTCACATCAACGCACAGCAGGGTGGCTGTGAAAGCTAATGTGAACAGGGTCCCCAGACTATAATCTCAGTGAAATCAAATAAATGATCTGAGAGCAAGAGTCGGGCGGAGCCAGGCTAGAAAAGCCACCTCCCACCCCCTTCCCAAAAATGTAATGCGAAAGAGCCGTCCAATACCTGCACGGAGTATTAGAGCAACACATGGAACACAGGCGGTGGTGTTGAAAACATGTCTGCTACATTGTGTGTTTATATTGCAGTTGACCGAAATCCATAATGCAACTGGCAAGACGTTGTTGTATATCTCTTGTTGAAACATAAGATACAGCACAGCGCAGAACTCCTTACCTTCAGGATTTACCAGAGCCTGGTGGGCTCTCTGATGCTGCCAGAGCCTTTATGTATCCCATGAGATAAGATAATACCCAATAGCTGCCTGAAGGAGAGCGAACAGAGCAACACTTATCACTGGGGATAGAAACTTTACACATGTGTAATGTTTGTTGCATGACCTTATAAAGGTTGTTCTGGCAATATATATATTTTACATCATCTAAACTTACATCAGATGAAGATGATAGATCACAACATGCATCAGATTGTAAATTGAGTCATTTTCTGTCTGATAATAATCAAAATGTAAGTAAGCTTATTATTGTGTAATAATTCATGGCCATGAATCTATTGTGAAATAAAAACAAAACAGCTGGCAGGTTAACCTATTAATTAGAACGTCTTTTGTCCATCCATCAATTCCCGCTTATCCGGAGTCAGGTCGCGGGGGCAGCAGCTTCAGAAGGGACCCCAAACTTCCCTTTCCCGAGCAACATCATGTTCCGACTGGGGGATCCCGAGACGTTCCCAGGCCAGTTTGGAGATATAATCTCTTCACCTGGTCCTGGGTCTTACCCGAGGCCTCCTCCCAGCTGGACGTGCCTGGAATACCTCCCAAGGGAGGTGCCCAGGGGGCATCCTTACTAGATGCCCGTACCACCTCAACTGGCTCCTTTCGACGCAAAGGAGCAGCGGCTCTA
>JAODUH010002523.1:0-11970 GCA_027564835.1 Typhlichthys subterraneus | reverse complement strand
ATATACACACACAAACACATACACACACAAACATTTTTTTATGGTACACACAATATACATGCACACACACACACACATATACACACACACAGATTATATATATATATATATTCACATACATACACACAAACCTTTTTTTATTGTACAGCTTTTACCACATATTACAGTCTTACAATTCCTGAATGTATATTATATTAATGTTAAAGCCACACTGAGTAACTTAATTGAACTTTTGCGTCTCTTAACATCATAAAGTAGCTCATCTTTTGTGACAGAGCTCTTTATACAAGGAATATCACTTTGCAGGAGCTACTTAGTTTTAGATGTACTTTAAAGCCATAATATGTTATATGGACTGTATATTTAAGGGGACCGCAAGGATCACTAGTACTGGTAGATGTTTCCCACCGATTGTGGTTGGCTGCTGTCGGGCCAAAAATGCCTGGGCCAATATTTTGTCCAAGTGCAGCCATGCCACGCACTTGGTCTCTAGTCTCAACACTGAAACCCTGTTGAGATCCAATGGATATGTACTGCTCACTTCACACACTCCCTCTTGTTTGAGCACAGCTGATCAACTTTGCATTGCTTGAAGCTGCCTTCTTGTCAAATCCGGACTAATATAAACATTTACCTGCTTAAAAGACCACGCCTGTGTGAAAGTTTTCTGGCCTACCAAAACATTGGAAAATAGCTGTAACAGCAAACAGCTTACCAGTCTTTGGTAAAGCAACCAACTAGGCTGGAACTGGTCTTGAACATCGCTGTAATTTCTCTGGTGGAGTAAACAAACATTGAAACATATTGTACATACCGCAGTGATAAACACATTACAAATGCGTGAGGACTGAAACAATATCATAATGAAAACAAACCCTTCAATCTCTGAATTATGTTTTTTAGCTGAAAGCCAGAGTTGCAGCCTCGACTTTTTCAGCCTCCCATTTGTCTTCTCCATGTCAAAGATCTAAAAAGTAAAAAAAAACTTGATACTGCCACCTTGTGGCGTAGACTACATACTGTGCCTATACTACACCATATGTCTTCTCCATGTCAAAGATCTATAAAGTAAATAAATAAACTTGATACTGCCACCTTGTGGCGTAGACTACATACTGTGCCCATACTACACCATATGTCTTCTCCATGTCAAATATCTAAAAAGTAAATAAATAAACTTTATACTGCCACCTAGACTAAATACTGTGCCCATACTACACATATACTGTATGTAAACATGCCAAATGCTAGGGTTGGTTCCTTCTATTTATCTAAAAACACAAGACAATTATTTACAAATTAACTAAATCACTGTCTTGTGAGTGTACAGTACATGGTTAAAAACAAATTTGGATAAATATTATTTTTAGATGTATACATTTATTTTTATAAGGTCACATTTATCTTAAATCTATCTATATTGCATCTATGAATTCTAAATAATAATTTTTTTATTAATGATTTAAGTAAAATGCATTACCAACAAAGGTGAATTGTAAGCAAAGCTTGAATTCCATCCAGCAGCAATTTTCAGGTCTACAAATTGACATAAATAGCAGATTGTCACATCACTGTATTAAAACTTCTGATAGCACACAACTACGGCCGGTTTCCATTGCAGGCTTGGCTTGACTCGGCACGGCTTATATAGAGTCAATCATGTTTAAAAAGTAGTGCCCTCTTTAACACACTATATTTTACTATTGCACCTTCCAAAAGTGGTAGATTTGTCATTGTGGGTTTGCAGGTAATTTCGATTTAACTTGGCCATCCATAACATCCGCAGACGCTATAATTAGACCATGTTCTACTGCAGGCTATAGGCTACAGCAAAAACACACACCCTGTTATATTCTCATTAGGGCCCTCCCCCTAAATGTTTGATTCTAGAAACATCCCTGTGGGCACATTCTGCTGGAACTATAGTTTGTGTCTGTGCACCTTCATGGGCATCGTTCTTATTGTTCTATGGCGCTGAAGGACGATCTCCCAATCAGTCTGAATTGAAGCCGCTCAAATTAACACATGCATCATTTCATCACGGATATGATCTCGCTCCAATCAAGTTCCGCCTGGGATTTTAGTGTTCTCATGTTCGTGAAGCATGTCCGAGTACCGAGTTACACAGTTTGCTTTTGGCATAATATTATTCATCTTAGTAAAAGAGTAGGCCTATGCTACGAGTCTAACTATTATTTTTAAACAATGCGTCATGCGAACTGGCTGCCTTGTTAAAGTCTCTCTCACCCAGCACATCCCTGCACAATAGCTTAGTTGGACATCTTTCGTCTCAAACCAGAAATAGCCTACATCAAAGTGCTTTTCTTCGGGATTAGCCTACATTTTCTGACGTTGCTTCCTGCTCAGCTGAGGTCATTTTTCAGCAAAACTCCCACGAATGCATTTCCTTGTGTTTCAGGTGTTCGTTTTGATGGTCTTGAATGGACGGGGGCTTGGCTAACTTTGGCCCCGCTCCAGAGCAGGGCCACGATGGGAGCAGCTCGATATGACTCGGCGCGGCCAAATGTGGCAGTGGAGAAGCCCCCGTTAAATCAGATCAGCATTTTTGGTCATTCAGTTCCATACAGTGATTTATGATACACATACACATACACTGCGTACACACTGTACCTTTGGGTATGTGTGCCGTCCTGTCTGTGGTCCATGGCAGTTGTACAAGTGTGGGCTTCAGACAGTCCTGGGAGCCTCCCGTCCCACACTGACCTTTGACCCCGTGGCCAAAAGCCCACACGTGGCCTGAGGAGCCCAGTACCAGGGTGTGCTGACTGAAGCAGAGGACCAACACAGTTGGCCTGAGAACATGCTCATGCTACAAGTGTCATCTTTTAGGCCTCTAGTTAACCGGAAACTTGAACCGCTAGCAGAAGCTGGTAGAGCATAGCGTTTTTTGGTTGCTCTCGCGCTCCAGCAGCGACACAAAAGAGTGAACAAGTGACCTTGCAGTTACTTGTTGATAAGCGGTTGCTCTTCCAAGCACAAGTGAAAATCACCAAATCAATCATCAAGAGTATTGACAACACCCAATTTGTTTTCACTGAGGTTACAGTCTGGATTGGAGCATTAGCGGTGGCACAGCCAAGCGGTCCTATCAGGGTGGGTAGTTACACCACGCTAGGAGCATTGAAGGAGGAAGGGTTTCCACCAACCTGCTTCGTGATCCATTCACGTGTGTGGAATGGGAACACTATCTTACAGTGTTAGGGTTGTGTTGTGTCACGTCAGTGTATTATGGCTAATAAGTTGAATGGAAACATTATTAAGGCAATATTAATGATGCCGTTATCCACCTATGCTAAATTTAGCACGTATAAATCCACTGGGAATAAATGGATCAATAATATCCAACGACACACTTAGCATCGGAACGTGTCCGATACAAGCTCTACTGTCCGCTCACTCAGTGGCCGTTACAGCCTAAAATACCAGCAAATGCTTCAAATCCTAAGAGTGGATCTAGCGTAGTGCAGGAAAGAGGATTAATTTAGTACTTTTAACTGTGAACTGAATGAAACCCAAAAGAGAACAGTATAGCAGCACCAGTGAGTGTAGCTGCACTGTGGGTGAGCCTACCTGCCACAAGCGATCTGCATGGCCTGTGTGTCTATACCCTGGACCTGCCTGGGGCCCAGTTCGTTAGCAGTGGAGCCATGGCCAAGCTGACCCAGGTTTCCCTGGCCAAAGGTGAAGACCTGACCGTCCTAAGAAGCACACCATCACATAACAAGAGGTTGTCATAGACAGACAGAAGCACACAAACACATAAATCAGATACAAAATGTGTTATTATCACTACCACATGATGAAGTTTTGTCTTTATTTTATGGCCATTAAAATGCTTGTTTTACAAGCTATGCAGGCATACACTAGAGATACTAAAACTCAGATGAATGCAAACATACCACAGAAACACCATTAGTATCAAAATATTTTAACTGTTAACATTTGACCATACCAGTTTTGTTTACAAAATATATAGATTTTACTCTGTGTATTTGGTTACAGTTTCAAATTATACACCGGTTACTCAGGTTACTGCCAACATACCACAAAAACACAAGTACAGTACCAGTACAAGCTATTCAGATATACAATAGAGATACTAAAACTCAGAGGAACGAATGCCTACGTACAACAGAAACACCATTAGTATCATGGGGACATGCAGTACCTTAGTTAGGACAGCAGAGTGCGCTGCTCCGCATCTGATGACGGACACTCCCAGTGGTCTGAGAGCCGGCACAGCACAGATATTGAACCTGCCTGTGGAACAGAACAAGACACGAGGGGGCAGCTTAGTGAAGATGTCTGGCTGTTCTGTCTCACAGCCAGAAGAACGGTGGTTCAAGCCCCAGAGGCTGCCAGCATCACTGAGCGAGAGATCTGTTCCTTGTAATTGTACTCAATGTAAATGAGTCTCACGACTAACTGTACAATTCAACACTAATTCAAAGAGGAATAACTAAAACTAGTGCATTCTTAATATCTAACAGACCCACCAAAGCAGATGCATTATCTCCCCCTCTCCTTCTCTCCCTTCCCTCCACCCTTACAATAAAATGTGCTTCTAACAAGAAGAACTCACCTGCAGTCTGAATCAAATGTCAGCAGACAAACACTAGCACACAGCCAAGAACATATAGGCTGTTCTAGCATAGAGATAGTTACTGTACACTGTAGAACCAGACCTCTACGACAACACAACACAAGTAAAGCCAACAAGTCAAGTCAACGTCTGACAACACTGTCTGATCCAGGCGATTGTAAAGCAAGGTGGAGTAAAAACCAAGCAAAATGTTTGTCCATTTGGCTATATTGCTTAGAAATGGTCTAGAAATGCGCGAGACGGACAAAGCGGTGCTTTTAACAAGGCAGCGTGACACGCGGCAGGTGAGCCGAGTGGCGTGGCGTAACAATGGGCACGGAGCAGAAACGGCTCCGCTTCATCGGCTCCATGTTCGCTTGTCGTGTGGAGCGCTTTCACTGCGTTTGTTGATGCTTTGATGCAGGGTTCCCACAACCCTGGTCCTGGAGGACCGCTGCCCTGCGAGGTTTAGATGTCTCCCTGATCCAACACACCTGACTCACATGAATGGGTCCTGATAACAAGCTATTCATTTGAATCAGCTGTTTTGGAGCAAACACCCACTCAACCTGCTCCTGCCCCCAGACAAGGAAAAACCTCCATTAGAAACCCCATGGGGAAAATGGGAAGAAACCTTGGGAAGGGACCACAGAGGGAGCAATCCACCCCTCCAGTATGGTTAAGATGCAATAGGTGATGGTAGACAAACAAGATTTAGCAAAAATACAATGAATAATATGTTTCACATTGTACTAGGCTTAGGAACTAACACATCAGAGAAATTTAAAGCGTTTTGTAAGTTAGTTCATTTAGAGTGGTCTGGCAATTGTATCGTTACACATCAATACACATTAGGCTACACGCACCATGATGCTAGTGATGCAATCATTCATCCTCTTTTAGTTTCAGGAGGACAGGGCGGATTCACAGTGCATTGCTGCTTCTAATAGTAAGATCCGAGTATACATTTTCTATGTAGGCGTTGCCAAGTCGACGGTACTTAATGCAATCGACGTGTTTACGTAACCGGTGACGTCAGTTACGGTGACTTATTGTCCCAGCACTATAGATGATTCTAAACACTAAATAACACTACATTCATGTGGATCCAATGAGGTCAAACTGTGTGACTGGGACCTTAAAGCATCCATTACCCTTGGGGTCCAGCCTGTTGAGCCCCAGCTGGCCTGCTTCATTGGCACCACAGCAGTAGACCAGGCCAGACAGTGTCAGCATCAGCGTGTGGGACCGTCCTGCAGAGATCTGGGCCACGGCGATCCCGATCAGGGAGGGCACCAAGGCGGGCACCGGCTGCTTGGACACATCCTTCCCAAGCCCCAGCTGCCCGTGGCTATTCCAGCCCCAGGAGAGCACGTCTCCCCCTGGGGTGAGAGAGGGAAGAAGAACACCCCACCATGTGACAGAGGCTGAGGTCAAAGGCCCTCATTTATTAAAAGTGTGTACGACTGAAATTTGTGATTCGTAAGATTTCCACACAAAGGTCAGCATATATAAATGTTGACGTCAGCGGGAGCAATTTTCACGTCAAGTCTCTACTCGTGTACACAATTCTCTTACTTGCTGTGCAGCATAGTAGATCTGGCTGAGTTGTTGGCCTATATATGCATGCACGTATTTATTTAAATATGTAGCATCACAAAATATAATATTTCGTAAGACAAGTTACGGGGATAACTGTAGCCTAGAGACTACTATGCAGAGAAAAGTATAGTGATAGACTTTTAGCCTGTGGGGTTTTGCACATATAGTGCAGGTTAACAGGATGCTGTTTGATAATCCAATGCAGACAGAACATTACTGTACAAACATATGTGCGTGATTATTTAGGCCTATCTGAAGAAACATCATTAAATAGACTATATAAGATACAAAAATAGGCTATTACATTTAGGCTACCATCAACCGGCTACCAATCTAGTGGTTTCTCCTCTGCCAGACTGCCGCAATGCCACCTGTTTGAGCCGGTTGGAGAAGTTCCTCTTCTCGGACGTGTTACGAATCCGTATGTCGCAAACTCTAAGGGGCGAGGCCTCTAAATCCAGCTGCATTTATCACCGTCAGATAATTCTTATGCTCAATTGGCGAGACACAAACTGTTTCATACATCACATGTGCACGCTGTCGTAAGACGATTCATGCGCTCTGATCTGCGCTGGTTAGGTTGATAAATTAGGCGTTAGTGTGGCAGTGTTGGGCTCCTTACCTAATGTCAGCGCCAGGGAATGGTAGTTGCCACAGGCAACCTGAACCACCGGTATCGTCAGAAAGCGATCCCATTGCAGTTTTCTGTCAATGAACAGGAACGCTGTTAACATTTGCCCCCGGTCAAAATCATCGGTGATACATGGTGTTTATAGAATTCCTCGCCACAAGTGCAAGACTAGAGCACTTCTCCACTGTGTCATAGCGACCCCCGAAGGCTAAATTCAGCTGGTTCGTCTGGTCGGCGAACACCTGGAAGTGGCGTTTCGCGATTGCTTACTTAGTAATGTTTTTTTCTATGTGGTCTAAATCGGTGTAAATTAATGATTCTTGGCATTGCCTGGGAGCTCATCATAATACGAATATATACTAAATAGCCTAATTCAGCATAATAAATGAAAATAAACAGCGACCCATGTGAACAGCCTACATGTGAAACAGGTTTACCACTGTTTAACGTTTGGTCACTAGGCCACAGCCGTTTGTTGTCACCGAGTACTCAAGCCACTGCCGTATACGACGTCACGCCGACCAGACAGACATTCACACAAACTGAACACAAAAGGGTGCGTGACTGTGGAGGGTGGAGAACAGTTTACTGTAAGCTCAGGAGCTCTGTAAGAGAGGAGAACGGAGGAGTACCATAAGAGAGCCTAAAGTCCAGGACACACTGTAAGCGACTAGCAGAGACGAGAGACAATTGAAAGTCAATGTGATTCGGGCGACACAACGGTCTGCGACGCGAAGTGGGTGGGTACCGAGTTAAACTAGTCTCATCTTTGAGGAGACTGCCAACGGGAGCTAAGGATATCGTTGACTGACAGATTGACTGACACATTTTGTGTGGGAAAGATGGGAGAGGGATACCTTAGCAACCAAAGCCTGGAATGTAAACAAGCGACCGCGTTTCAGCTACAAAACGACAGGGCGACGAGAGGTTTGCTTGAGTGTGTCCGGGGCTTCAGAGAGCCATGTAACATTTACTACAAAAGCTCCACGTATGACTCTTCTCGACATCACTCGCGTGAGACATGAGGAGAGAAACATTGGTCCAGACACAAATCAAGCAGTGATCTTTTAAAGAGTCACAGTGTAGCATGTTTCTATAGTCTGAAGGAACAACAGTCTCACCTTGCTGCTTCCTGCTTGTATTGCATGTCTGCTGGATCAATGCCCAGCTGTCCCTCTCGACCTCTTCCCCAGGCATAAACATCTCCCTTTTGACACACAGCAAGACAGTGGTACTGTCCACATGCTATGGTCTTAACGGACACTGACGAAAGACCATCCACATTGCCTTAAATAGCATTACACACACACACACACACACAGAGTTAAGACATGTTATTTTTGGCACATCCATTTATTTATAAAATTGTGTGTGTGATCTGACTTATTACTGTAGTAGGCTAACAAATGTAACGCTATGGGGGTCGCTAGAAAAATACACCCCACACTAATGAACTAAATTAGTCTACCTGTTAAATGCCACTAACAGTACAACTATGCATATTATGGAACAAACGTTTATGTTCTTGCTCCATAATATTCAAAGTACTGTAGTACAGGTACAGGTACCCGGTAGGTCAAAGGTTGTTCAAATTGGCAGTCTTCAGCAGTCACACTATTTTAACGTAACTAGTGATCTTTCTGCATTTCACTAAACATGTTCTGCCTCACCAGTTAAACAGATGATCGTGAGCATTTTGGCTTTCACTAGGTCAACTAGTACTAGGCTTAACATGTTTGCACCATGTATCTTTTATCCGCTAACTTATCTTACCCAGATCCTGCCCGTTATTCTGGCGACCAAGTTGTCCTTCTGCGTTGCTTCCATAAGAGAAGACTCTTCCCTTCTTGTTGAGGAATAAAGTGTGTTCCGCACCACAACTGATTTTAGTAACGTCTTTGAGGACGCTCCGTGACGCCGGTGCAAATGCATTTTCAGCACTAAACTGTCCATTTGAACTATCTCCCCAACAATACAGACACGTCATTGTTTTGTCCGGTGTGCTAAGACTACCTAAATCTGTAATTGCCCTGCACTATTACAAAATAAAGAAATATTCTAGTTTAAACTAAATAAAGCAAAATATTATCATTCGCCACGCGGTCATCGGGTACAGTAGTGCCAATTCCAGTCAAATCTGACCGATTTTAAAGTTTTATTTTTTAAAATTTTAATCTGATTGTTATGTTTCCATTACTTTGCCCGGCACACACATCATCTGAACACACACTAGGTTGATTTTGATAATTTCACCAGGGATTGTAGACCAAGATCAGACCCAAGAACCGCAACGGACCAAGTGGTCCGTCTCCAGGTCCTTGTTGTCAAGTGTGCACGGAAACAGAAGAAGACACACGAAGTGAAACGCCGAGAACCAGTAACATGCGCAGTAGAACCGAACAGGCTATTTAGCCAGCTACGGCTAAAGCTAACACAAGGAATATCGTTTTCTAGTTTTCTTTACACAAACTCATAAACACTTTGTATTTATTTTAATAACACAAATATTGTGCTTAGGAAACGACGAGCGTGTCAATCTTAAAAGTATTTATAAAACATCGTATTTTCGATGTCTGAACAAACAACCATGTCGTAGTAGTTAAACTCATAAGGGACCACAGAGACCAAGAGACAGACCACAGAGACCACTAGAATGACCACAGAGACCACGGCCACTGGTCCGGGCCACTCATAGGACCATTAGCTTCAGCGCCCCTAGCGGTAGACCCTAGCTGTAGTCCCCAGCGGTAGACCCCAGAGGTAGTACCTAGCGGTAGTCCCTAGTGGTTATCCCTAGCGGTAGTACCTAGTGGTAGACCCTAGTGGTTATCCCTAGCGGTAGTCCCCAGCGGTAGACCCCAGCGGTAGTCCCTAGTGGTTATCCCTAGCGGTAGTACCTAGTGGTAGACCCTAGTGGTTATCCCTAGCGGTAGACCCTAGCTGTAGTCCCTAGCTGTAGTCCCTAGCGGTAGACCCTAGCGGTAGTCCAGCAACAGCAGTGGTCCGTGTTTGTGACCATGGTCACAGGACAGACCACTGATCTGGCTACAACCAAATGTTTCAGTTCGCGACCCCGCAAAATAAAAGTGCCAGAGACTCGCAACCCCCGCTATTCCCAGAGGTGGTAGAAGAATAACAGCCATATTATTATTTGATAGTATTTTAATACAGGCTAGTAACAGAATACATGAAAGCAATGTATAAACTGTACTACTAATAATTATGGCTCAAATATGCCATTTGAATCATTTTAAATTATTTAATTTCTGAAAATCATCTTGTGACCCCCTCCTCTGTGTCACACGACCCTCCGGGGGGCCCCGATCCTCAGTTTAATTGAGAACCACTGACCTAACTAATAAGTAGCCTAGCATGAAATTAATATTTGATTGTAAATCTGAAGAAAATGTTAGAAAACTATTCCCATTACTAGGCCTACAAATTAGATTAATCTGAAATGTTACTAGTGAGAATGGATAATTAGACTAATTATTTAACAATTCTTATCTGTGCTGTGTTAGTATAAATAATGGTCCAGTGCTGGACTTTTGTTTGGGGAAATTAATGTGGTTTCTTTGGATATTGTTTAAAGATTCAATCACTGCATAGAGCTTCATTCATTGCCCATATAGGTTATTAGACTTTCTAGTATTCATGAAACATAGCCCAGATTTCAATGGAAAATGTAATTTCTAGCTAGTACTGAATTCTCAAAATAGTATCCATAATTATACACAATATAGAAATATTCCAAATAATACTCATATCTGTTTTTCAGAAATGTTATAAACAATACTGTTCTTGTACTGACTGAGGGGCTTTGTTAAATTACACAAAAATATTGTCAATCTTTTATTGAAAGGAAATATTTAGTCTGGATCCAGAATTTAGAATTTACAAATTGTCAAAATGAGTAAAACAGCAGTAAACATAAAATGTATGCTCTTAAAGGTAAAGTATTGTGCAGTACAGAACAAACAATGTGTAGTTAACACATAATTAACCATATACTCTTGAAAGTTAACATCGTGTGCAGTCCAGAACAAACAGTGTGTAGTTAACACATCATTTACAATATACTCTTGACAGTAAACGTCTTATGCAGAACAGAACAAACACATGAATGAATAAACAAATGATAATTTACAATATATTAGAAGTCCACTTTCTGACTCATCCTGGTAATGTTTAATTTCTAGAAGCCTCTCCTGTAATTAATGGCAGATATTAGCCTGCTGCGGAGAGTCTTCTTGGCTGGGTATCTCTCATACTTGGGCAAGAGCAACAGGAAGTGGCAAGTGAGGGATTCTGGGTAATGGAGTTCTGTTGAGTCTGGCAGGGGACCGATTGTCATGGTGATGGTTTGCATACCAAGGATGGGAACACGTTCACAGCCTGTTAGAAACACTGGGTATAAAAAAAAAAAAAGGAATCTTGGTGAAAGTGAATAATAAAAAAAAATTTCAGAACTGCTTTCTTCGGTTAAGTCTTGTTTCTTAATGCTTTGGTCTAAAATTATGTTTATAATGTATATCATTTTTATATGGATGACACCGATACTATTCTGAGATCTATATAGAGTATATAGCTAGATTGGTGAAAAGTGGACAGTTGTAACCGATCCATGGGGCTAATCCAATTCAATGAAATTATACACATAGGTCTACTGTCAAGCATCAGCCATGTCTAAACTACACAGGCCACAGCATTAGCAGCAGGTTTATAAAATGCATTGAAGTCCTAAAATAGACATTGGCACTTTGAAACTTAAAATTTAATTTAACACTGGAATCAAATCGGTACTCGGTATCGGCCGATACCCAAAGTGCCGGTATCTGTATCGGGACTGAAAAAACTGGATCGTGCCATCCCTATAGTTTTACGCTCGTTTTCACCTCAAAACAAAAAAGGGTGTGTACGCCAAAATGACTACAGGTTGACATGGCTTGGTCCAGCTGAACTAGGCTTTCTGTTTTCAGTTACTCTGATGATCCTGGAGCCCCAAGAGGCATTGTGTTACCTCTTATCAATACATTAATTATTGATTATAACCATTATGGAGTTTGAGACTCACAGAGAAACTTTTTCTTCTGGTCTGCTGTCATCTCATGGAACACCTCCCAGAATGTCACAA
>JAODUH010002522.1:2500-11971 GCA_027564835.1 Typhlichthys subterraneus | reverse complement strand
GGGAAAGGGAAGTTTGGGGTCCCTTACTGAAGCTGCTGCCCCCGCGACCCGACTTCGGATAAGCGGGAGAAGATGGACAAATAAAATGTTTGAATAAATTCCTTGGCATCCTCTAATGAAATCAAACAAATAACACAGAGGTGTACAGTGCACTGTAAAAAATATACAGGGCCTAGCCTAAATGCTGTCAGATCATTCTATTTTATCTGACCTATTAAGAAATGCCTTGATATTAAACTATGAGCCTATTCCGCTATAAAGCTTGCCCTTTTATGTGGCCACGTCTACTTAGAAATCTGGCGATCTTCCATCCCGGCTTGAGTCATTAAATCAGACACGCTCTTCTCCAGGTCATCGATGCGTGTTCCCATCTCATCTAGTTTCAATGTTAAGTAGCCTATTGTAATGTAGCAGTCTAAAACACGTTACGTTGTAGTGTCTCGAGTCCTGACGTTTGGCCGAGAGTGCAGAGAGGTGTAAAACAGAACGTGTCGATCCTATATATGCCTATGCTGTGTTAAAACACGCGATATATTCTATCCTATGGCAAAAACCATGTAGCCTAATTGATTGTAGGCTAGGCTGCTGACATTTCAAAAGGATATGTTTTGTCTCTAGTTGCTCAGATATTGCATGGAATCTTCCCTGGAGGCGCTGCATCGTATTCTCCATCTAAAACAAAATATCATAGATTAGATGGATACATCGTGTTTTACGCGTTTCATCTCAGACAAATATAACGCAGGCTACCGTCTCCGTCATGTATTTTTCTGCCCTGCAGTCTGAGTTTGACATTGTTTCGCACGTCCCGCTCTCTTTCCTGCTATTCCAATATGGGGCAATATTCCTTTCAGCCACATGAAACAAAAAAGCGATCCTTTCCGCTTGTATATTTAGTTAAGATATAGACTGAATTTGAGTTTTAAGCAGTTGCTAGCAAACGTGTCATTTCCTTGTTTCGTGAATAGCCTCTACATAGCGGGGTTTCCTCTGTTGGCTGCATGACTTCAACTAACTTTAACTTTGCTTTGCCAGACCCACCCATCCCAACATTAACCGTTGAATCGCCATTTAGTGTTCCATTAGTGATTCCATTGTAAATTTACTTTATATGCTTATAGTTGCAGGCTTAATTTATTTTTATTTATTCTTTTTTTATTTATTATTAAAAATAAGACAATGGTACATAAAATGCGAGGTAGGGAAAGTTTATAAATATAAAATTCACAGTTCACATGTTAGTATCATACATGAAAACAAAATATAATTAAAATAAATAAATAAACAGCCAGAGACCCAAAAACTGTTCATATATTTTAAAAATGAAAGTGCAGACTTTATTTATAGGTCAGTGGTTGCAGGTGTTCCCGTATTGCTTTACGTTGAAGCATTGATTTTAAATGTGGATGACCTTATCGTCATGATAGTCGTTATTATGCAACAGCTCTTTTTGAGTCCACAAAATCTTTTTGAAATCAATCAAAATCAATTAATCAAATCTATTTTATCATACAAAATATAGCCCAAGAATATGTATTTTTGCACTACCCTACTACTACCTAGATGATCCGATAAATAAATAAATAAATAAATAAATAATAAAAAAACGATCTGAATTGTCTGTCTTTAGGACCATGCAGCTCATTTGATGCCCTAGTTGACGTTTTGAGAACAGGATGCTAACAAGTTTACCGTTTAAGATTCAGCTCATGTTTTGAATTTCTTCTGATCTCAGCTCGTATGCATTTGAGTGTCTTAAAAAGCCTAGATTTGATTACTGCAACGTTTTGCTACAAAGCGATTCGGTTGACACCAGCAAACCGGTTTAACCAGATTAACGATTACTGTACAGTACGGTAGCCTACTGTAATCATCAGCGCGAACTCTGTTAATGTATGTTTACACATTGTTCTACGGTTGGAATGGCTTTAAGCCGGTTCGTCATTTCCGATTCACTTGTGGCTTGGCTTGTGATGTCGTGGCACTTGAAATAGATGCTGGTTTTATTTCAGGCTGATGCGCATATGAACAATGACTCGGGAAGCATTTACGGCTCTTATGCTCTTATGATTCTTATGCAACTCAGTGGCGGTAACATAGGTTGTGCGTTTAGTTGATAGGCTACATTCGTGGCTTAGTAGTTTTTTAAAAATGAGAACGCTCTTTATGCTCTGAACAAGTTCCCTAGGGAGGATTTCAACATTATTAAACACCCTCTTGCGCTCATACATCAATTTGCTTGGAAATGAACAATGGAAGATGAAGTATTTCACCAGATTATGTACGTCTTTAACCAACTGGTGGTGTGGATCGCTGCTGGCGCGATGGTTTTTGGTGGGGTAGTTCCATATATCCCCCAGTACAGGGATATACGTCGGACGCAGAACGCAGAAGGATTCTCTACGTACGTGTGTCTTGTCCTCCTTGTGGCCAATATCTTGCGCATACTCTTCAGGTAAGCGTAAACACAATTATTAGTAGGCAGTTGCAAACTATAGGCTACTACCGGCACTTCATCACAAAAACTATGGGGAACGGCCAAGATCAACCAGTTGTGTAGGGCTAACCAGCACGTATGCCAAGTTTGCTAAGAACAGGGCAAAACAGACCATCGATCCCCTCTAGTGGAGACATGGATGGTGACGTTTAATTAAACACAATCCGTTAAGGGTCGCCAAATACGCCATTTGTGTCTATATATCTCAATATCATATGAAGCGCACTACACTCTACCCGTATATTCTAATATTTTATTTTGTAATATAAATTACAATGCTGTTTTAGATTGAAAAACATAATCCCAAGAGATGCCTGTAGCATCGTAATTTTTACATTGTAGAACTACTTTTGGCTCTTTGTAAATCTTGCAAATGTTATATTCTGATTGAATTCCTCTACAGGTTTGGTCGCTATTTCGAGAATCCTCTCCTATGGCAGAGCATCGTGATGATTGGGACAATGCTCATCATGCTAAACCTCTGCACGGACGTTCGCCTGGCTACTGAGCTCAACACCAAACGACGCTCATTCATAGGTCAGAAACCCAGTCTGGCGCCCCCTGATGTCACATTCAAAACACGTCCAGTTACATGACTTCTTCTCACACAAACATATTGACCCTCAGTTTGAGAAACTCTGAATTACTCTATCAATATTATGTTTCAGGATGTGATCATTTGTGTCAGAGAAAGGGAGGGAAATTGTTTATTCTGATTAATGCTAGTGGTTTAAACCATAGCATGTCATCATAGTGGCAAGGATCCAGAGCATCTAAATTACATATGTACAATATATTGTTTCCACAGAGTAAATTATGTCTGTTATTTTTTAGTTTTACTGCAAACCTTTTTGTATGCAAACAAAAGCAATTGTGTTCTAGTTACTTTGAACTAGATATAGATGATGAAACCTCATCCATCCATCCATCCATCTTCTCCCGCTTATCCGGAGTCGGGTCGCGGAGGCAGCAGCTCCTAACCTGACATGCCAGAAGAATTGTTGTCACAAGCCCATCTGGGGAGTCGTACATTGAAACTGTTTGTGAATGGCAGGTACTATCAAAAAAATACTTGGCAGTTGATTAGATGAACCATCTGGTCGTTTTCGCTGTCCACCATGGTGGGCACACCTAAACCACGCCCGTATAGCTCTGACACATTTTCAATGATTCCGAGGCTTTCCAGACTGATTCTCACAGGGAAATAAAACTGAAGCTTGCGAGATCAGGATGGTCTTGTGAGGCTAAGCAGCTCCAGCAAACTTCCATTTCCTGAGCCACATTAGCAAGCTCTGACCGAGATGTTCCCAGGCCAGTGTGGATCTCTCCACCTAGTCCTAGGTCTTCGCCGAGGCCTCCTCCCGAAAAGACGTGCCTGGAAAACCTCCCAAGGGATGCGCCCAGGGGGCATCCTTACTAGATTCCTGTACCACCTCAACTGGCTCCTTTCGACGCGAAGGAGTAGCGGCTCTACTCCGAGTTCCTCACGGATAGCTGAGCTTCTCACCCTATCTCTAAGGGAGACGCCAGCCACCCTTCTGAGAAAACCCATTTCGGCCGCTTGTACCTGTGAACTTGTTCTTTCAGTCATGACCCTCCCTTCATGACCATAGCTGAGGGTAGGATTGAAAATTGCCGGTAGATTGAGAACTTTGCCTTCCGCCTCAGCTCTCTTTTCGTCACAAAGTAAAGTGATTGCAATACCGCTCCCGGGGGAAACCCGGTCATACGCCTTCTCCAGATCCACAAAACACATGTAGACTGGAAGGGAATACTCCCAGGCCCCCTCCAGGATCCTTGCGAGGGTCAAGAGCTGGTCCGTTTTTCCATGATCCAGACGGAATCTGCATTGATGTTCTTCAATCTGAGGTTCGACAATCGGTCGAACCCTCCTCTCCAGCACCTTGGAGTAGACTTTACCAGGAAGGCTGAGCTATGTGATTGGCCGTTCCTCCCAATCACATTTCTCCAGGTATCTCCATCATTTCCCACGTGCCTGTTGAAGTCTCCCAGTAGAACTATGGAGTCCCCTACTGGAACCCCATACAGGACTCCATTCACGGTCTCCAAGAAGGCTGTATACTCCGAACTGCTGTTCGGTGCATATGTACGGAACAGAACAGTCATAGTTTTCACAGGACCCGTAGGCGCAGAGAGGTGACCCTGTCGTCTACCGGGGTAAACTCCAGTTTTTGTGGAGTTTGATGAAACCTCAGATAATATTTTATTTTCTGACTATAACGCTATTTTGCAGAAAATGAAAGGTCTGATACCTTGCTAAATACAGTCAGTATGTCTCTGATAGTCTAGTTCTCTAATTATGCGGTGGAGGAATGGGGTTCTTAACCCTTTAACTGCATCGTCACTTAGGAAGATGCTACCCGTTTGCCTGATTGGGATTTGTCACGTCCAGAGGTATGTTCAGAATTGGTGAACTGAGTACAAATGTTTGTGGCAAACGCATTTGCTTTAGACACATTTCAATGTTTTGCGTACCCATCCCTAAATTAATAGGAACAGTTAGTTCCGACCAAGTGGGTTGTTGACCAAAACATTGGGACTTTTAACTATGCATGTATCACTCCACTTTACCAGTGTTCTTCTAATAACAGTTGCTAATTTGAAAAACAACACACTTCTGATAAGATGTTCAAGTGACCCAACAGATTTTACTTCACTGGCTGTGTGATAAATGGAAACAGGCAAATGTAGATGACTACATGATACAAACGTGGATGTATTGGACACAAATTAGCTGACCTGCATTAACGTGAAAACTTATGTAACAAGTTAGCGTGATGTTTATGTTTTGCTTGGTAACAGCCCAGCCATGTAGTTCCTGACACAGAACCCGAGACTGTTAATATAAGTTTAGAACTATGATTGCAGGACTATTTGTGTTGGCGGAACCAAAGAAATCATAACACAAACAAACAAATCGTCTTCTGTTGGCGCTTATTACTATTATTTACAAATAAGATGCGCGTGTCGAACTGTTGTATAAAAGCAATAACACACTCGAGGTCGTGCATTAGACTGAATATCCGCACGGCTGTGATTCGGTCGTAGGCACGAGGCCGAAGGCAATCAGATAATTAGAGATAATTAGAATAAGTTGTTTCAACGTTATAACAGAAGACCTACTGTATCATATAATGCAGCTGTCTGATGCTAACCTCTTAAAATTGATCAAGACTTTAGAGTGAAGGTGAAGTACACATTCTGGCCTGATAGGGTAATTGAATTTCCTGAAGCAACTCTCTATATTATAATTGTCTCAATTAGAGTTCTAAGGTTTCCAGCTGACCAGCAACATTAATGTTTATAATCATTAGGGTACTGAGTACTCTAGTCTATACCCAAACATGTCCTTCCCATCTGACAGTGCTATCATGGGGCTTTCCGTTTGTTGAAATGTTGTTGTTATCTCAATATGTTGCCATATAAACCCGGTTAAAGAATGTTTTGTCACAGATTTGATCCTGATTACCATTTTAAAGGTGGTGCACCCATCTTTCCATATGACATGCTTTGCAAACACTGAGACAGGATATTGGTGTGAAGCACTTCAATGTATGCAGGTCTTAGTTAGAGGAACGGCTCACTTTTAGCTTTGCTCAAGAGAAACCAAGCCTCTGTGTTTTGTTTTTCCTTTTTATTCCCTTTTTTATTTTATGTTTGTTTATTTTCTTTAGCATCAGACAATAAGGACGAGGAAATCAAAATCCCTAAGAGGCTCTTTCTGGGTATGTACTGTACTGGCTCGGTGTGCCACGAACCATTGTAGTTCATCATTCCACCTCCCTCTTCCCTTTGTATTAATCACACTACCCAGCCTGGCTCCATTCCCTGCTTTGTCCAGACTTGACACATGCTTTCACAAAGCATGGCTTGGCTTAGTTTGCATGAAGTCCTAATGATGCTATGACAATTCTGATTGAGAAGATGTATTTCACATGATTTTTATTTAGCATTCTCCCATTACCATTGAAGTCCTCTTTTATTGCATCGACTGCATGTTTCTCACATCCCCAATATGAATGACATTGTTGATTTAATGAAAGATAATTTACTCTAGACGTGCATGAACTGTGATTCACTAACTACAACAACTGTCAGAGATGGAGGCATGGCCTCATCGATCTGTTTCAAACTACTTACAGGAATATTACTGTATGATGTAAATTAACTAAAACCTCAGGGGTTTTTACCTATTTTTAAATGCATATTTAAATTTTGGGAACTGCTATACGATGCATGTGAATGCCTAACTTGCTTGTTTATGCCTTCAGTTTCACAGCCCAGCAGTGTGGATGTAGGTCTTTAACACCAGCTTTGCTGACAGAGCGCCTGTTAAGTTACTGCAATTCATGTAAAAATAACCTTCTTTGTCCTTTAACTGACTATTCCCCTTCTAACTGAGCCTACATGTATTTACTTATTACTTTAGACTAGATACTCCTTGGAAGTGTCAAGTATGTGTCGACCTGTATTCAGGAATTAAGTTGTAACATTTAAGACAAACTTATATGCTTGGTGTAAAGGTTTAACTTAGCTGTGAACTGTATGATGTGTCACGCAGCACAAAGCAAATTTGCTGTTTACCATGCAAAATATAGCAATGAGAGAACCTGACTTTCCACATTTTGTATCCATTTTGTAGACACTAGATGGCAGTAGCAAACCATATTTCCATTGTATGAAATTGTACTGTATGGCTTGGCTCAGTATACTATCTCTCTTTTGTAGGAAATACTTTGTTGTTCAATTTTCTTGTGTAGTTTCAGACTTTCAAATGCACTAATGCAGTTTCAACCAAAACATAAAAATAGATTTTTGAAAGCTATTTGTTTTGTTGTTGATTACAGACATCTGACATAACTGCAGGGGCTATATTTGGCTCCAGTTCATCAAGATCTCTGGCCCTGGAAAATGGTAGCATGTTGTCCAGTGCAGTGCAAGATTGGAGGTTTTGATGCCATCTGTGTCTAACCATCGATCAGCATGCTTGGCCAAGCTTAGTCATTACAGTCTAATTATTTTCAGCTTTATTTTTTTGTGCCAGACCATTGATCAAAACATAGAAAACATGAAAACAAGGCATGTTGCCATCTAATATCCAGAGGAGAGGATCTGAGGGGATGATATATACTATCCAGGAGGAAGAATAATGATTTGTTTAGACGGCAGAACATTGCCACATTTCCAGTGATTTACCATGTTAGCTGCTGCATCTGTCATTTATTACACACACCTGCCCTAGGGTATCTACCAATTCCAGCCCATTCATAAGTTTGATTTGTCCTAACAGCGTTTATTCTGGTTGGTTCTTCCATGTCACCTTTAGGGGTTTAAAGATACACCAAGCTATATTTTAGACCAAAAATAGGCTGGTGTACATAAGAACATTGATATAGGTCATCTTTAATATGTTTCAGACTCACTCCGAACTCACTTGAAGGCAACTTGTCAGGTTGTTTTATAGGGTTTTGATCGGCACAGCCACATTTATGCAAGTAGTTGTCAGTTTGTCATCCCAGTGTCTTGGGGGGAAAAACTGCATATTTCATCTTTTTTCTATGGCTAAAGGGTGTTTTTTTGTCTCGTGTGTGAAATGTGGGCATGTAATGAAGATAAGCATGGCTGTGATTAAGTGCTATACAGATAAACTAGCCCCGACTTGCCTGAGGCGGGCAATATCAACAGCATTGCCTGGAACTGGTGGGAAAACTTTGTAAAACCCAAATGTGTTATGTTCTGTCAACCTCACTCCACCAAGCTGGTGTGAATATTGAGCTGTCAGAAAGTTTCTGCAATTACTCACTGTTGGCCAGCAGGCTTTTGCCTCGACCAGAGAGCATTTCTGTGACTGCTTGAGTGTGTTCTCCTTTGTGCTTTATCTTTGTCTCACAAGTTCGTATTTGTTCTCCTTACAGTGGCACAGAGGCTTAGCGTTGTTATCGCGGCAGGTGATCATGTCAAACGTAATTACAGGCTGACATTTGTGCAGGGGGAAAATATCCATAACCTACCGGGAAGCACGTGTGTGTGAACGTTTTAAGAAAGGACTGTCTATTTCTGCATGGCTGGATGCTATGTAAGCTCTAAGAGAAGTGTAGTTGAGTTTGAGCCCCCCCCCCAGCTAAATATACCCTGCGCTTCCTGCAGAAAACAAACCTAACGTATATATTCTACTGTAGCTATCGAGGACATTAACTGACACAATCATGCAGCTGCCACATGATATATATGCTGTTGGAAGCTGCTAAAGTTTTTTTTTTTTTTTTTTTAAAAGCAATATTGAGCTCATATAGACAACCATGATTTGCTGTGATTTGACGGGCGTTCAGGAACAAATGTAAAACAGGTATTTCTGTCTAATTTTGATTATAACTGATGCTGGTGCTCTGGTTATGAATGACAAATAGCGGCTATAATTGTAGATGTATCATTCCCACTATATGGCTAGGTTGCAACATACTGTAGCATCCAGCATTATATTTGATGGGCTGGTTTCAGTGATGCATTAAGCCTAGTAATAACTTTTTTCAATGCAGATCTTAATTTATTTTTTTAACTACCTAACCGCTGGTTATACAGACATGGAAAACAGGCGGTTAGCTAGTCTAATATACTGAAGCAAAGGAGCGTTTTATAACTGGCAGCTGTGCAGAAAAATGAATTACTGTTTTGTCAAGAAAAGCCTGTTTTTCCTGTGCTAAGTCTTATATTTGAAGCATGATGAAATCCCGGTCTCATTTTTGTGGGCTATTTGCTTTTCCAAATTTCCACTTTCCAGCTTCTGTCTTTAAACAGTCACTTGGAATTGGTCAAGTCTGACCAACAGTATGTCTGCCATATATCTACGTGCACCGGAGAGCGCAAAGGTGATGAAGGTGTGACTGTACAAGCAGGCTTTTGCTATTTAGACCCATTGTGCCATTTAATCACTGCCCCCTAGTGTTCTCAACTGT
>JAODUH010002520.1:0-11972 GCA_027564835.1 Typhlichthys subterraneus | reverse complement strand
GGCCCCCCCCCCCCCCCCCCAATTCCGCTAATGATTTGACGTACGTTCGTTCAGAGGGTGTTGACAGGTGCCAGGGCAACAGGGGCCAAGAGGAGGACGAGGAGCCTCTAGAAACCATGAAGTTCAACTTCAAATTTGAGTCTCTAGGACTGGTCCTGTACAGCAACGACCCCAGAGAGGTACCGAAACACACAGTTGTTTAAGCAGACACCATTGGGTCTATAATATTGGCTGAACAGTAGGATCCAAGTCTGTTGAGTGTCCCATGCATACAGTACCTGTATAATGCACTCTGCATACTACCCTACAGTATGTTCATCGTGACACCAGTAGCATTGTGTGCATCTGCTTGAAGATTGCAACGCCTGCAAATATGCTCAGAATAATAATAACAACACATCTCAAGTCACTAATAAATGAGCAGAACAAGCCACTGCACGTGAATCTACTTAAATCACCTAAATGAGCCAGGAGCTCAGAGAAGCTCAGAGAAGCGCGAAGGAGCTCAGAGGAGCGCTTGCTAATTGCGTTGCAACCAAAGCACACCACTGTAATTACAGCAATTCAGCCAGGCATTTCCCCAGCTCCTGTTAACAGCATAGTGAATGGCTTCAAAAGTTGATCGGCAGTTATTATGCCACACATTACTCCCACATGTAATTCAGCAATTTATATTGCGGATTTGTCTTTACACAAACAACACACACATACAGTAACAGACAATCAGACTCAATGGGACGGTATTGGGCTTTAGACTTCTGGTCTTTGAGTTCTTAGTCTATAGGATGGGGCCGTAACAATAATACATTTTATTTAAGGATGCCTTTCAAGACACTCAAGGACATCTTACATTACAAATACAAAGACCCATAATATAAAAACATTTGATTAAGACAGCATACATATTAGACATGCAAGATACAAATACAAAAGTGTGAAAAGTAAAGGATACTGAGAAGAGATTTCAAATGTGTTTGTTGTGGTCAAATATGGGAAGGTCAGTAATACTGGCAGGGGAATATAGCCTACACAGTATAAAACAATCAGAGGTTGGGAGCCAGGGAGTTTTAAAAGTAAGGCATTCAAATAGGTTAGAGTAGGTTGCATGTGTCTGATGAATAACAGTATGAATTAGTTGTGTAATGTTCCTCTCTCCCAGAGTAATGGCTCAGGCCAGAGGCAGGACAGCCTTTGTCTAGGGGCATTTTCCCTCCACGACATGAAGGCCTCCGGAAAGCTCCTGGCCAATGGCAGCATGGAGGTAGCTACCATCCTCACGGGCTGCACCCTGGACGACCTGAGGATCGGCTTGCAGAGGGTCACCTCACGGTAGGGCCTGAACGCGACCCACACTGAAGCATCGGGACGGGCAGGGCGTCACTGATCGGTCTCTATAAACATGCTGTCTTGATCTGGTCTACTTATTATGGGTCCTGGTAGTTCATGGCAGACACAGCAGTATAGTCTGCCACCCTTATACCTTACTTCCAGTATTTATCTTACCAACTCCCTTACCATGCTATATCTTGTGTACTCTTGTTTTAACATTGAAGTCTTCTTATGGCCATAAGCATTCAACATAAATATATTACATATATTAAATATATAGCGCTTGGTGTGTAAGTGCTGACTCACCACGTATTAGCATATTCCCGCTTTACTGGAACATTCTAAATGACATCACACATGCAGGATGATTGGCAAGCGCGAGGAGCAGAGCTCGGAGGCCATGATTGATGTGACGTACCGCCAGGCCCCGGGAGGCGACAGGGAGGTGGTGGCTGTGCTACAGAAGCTGTACGTGTGTGCCAGCATGGAGTTCCTCATGGCCGTGGCGGACTTCTTCATCCAGGCCCTGCCCCAGAGTCCCAGCCAACCAGCAGCCTCCTCCCACGCTGAGCGGCTGCCTCTGAAACAGACCGCAGAACCCCGAGTCAGCGCTGACCCCAAGACAGGTGAGGGTGAATGGGTACGGCCTGACACTGTGCACAACTAATTAGAAGCAAGCTGTACTGGACTACGAGGAATGTGTCCAGAAGGATAATAGAGAATGCCACTTGTTTATCTGGTAGCAACCGCACAGGATGCTCACTGATCAAAGCCTAATGCTGTTGACATGTTAATCAGTGGATCTCAAAGGTTTTTGGCTACTGTACTCCCATGCCATTACTCAACCCTTTAACAGACATTTAGAGAGAAAAAAACCCATAAATATAGGATTTGGAAGTATAAAAGGAATTTTGAAAATGAATCCTTAAATACAAGTGGAACATACAGCATACATACGCTGCTACTATTCTTTACATATGCAGCAATAGTCACATACCACCTGTAGTACCTCCAAGCACCACTAGGTGAACCCCTGTTGTCACGTGTGCCCAGCTTCCCGGGCCAGCACCAGGCTGCGTGCGGTAGTGGTGGACCCAGAGGTGGTGTTCGTGGCCAGCCTGATGAAGGGCGACGCCCCTGCTCTGGTGGCCTCCTTCCAGTGCGACTGCAGCCTGCAGCTCCAGGCCGACGGGGCCCAGACCATGATGGCCAACCTGCGGGAGCTCAAAGTCCTCGCCTGCCCCTTCATCCGCAGCAAACGGGATAAGGCAGTCACCACGGTAACCGCCACGTCAGATAGGATGGGGCTATTGTGAAATCTAATAAAGGAGCCATATCTATTTGAAAGAGTCTGTAATTGTGTGTGTGTGTGTACGTGCTTTTGAAGGCATACGCAGGCGCATAAAATTACTCCTATTTTAATATCTGATACCAGGGATGTCGTCAGACCTACCCATCTAAAATATAACACCCCATAAATGTCTATTGTTGCATGATCAATAATTATTATGCAGTCATGATGAGGAGCAAGTAGAATAAGATGGCCATCAATGTGTACAATAACATTTATTCTTTAAGTAATTACTTCCAAATGTTCTTTTCTGCTCGCTGAACGTTACTGAAGTAAACTGCTCTCACGCTCAAAGGGATTGTGTAGATGGTGCTATGCCCCACCCCATTTCCCAGAGTTCCTTGCTTTGTGTTTGTTTGTGCTGAATTAAAGTATTAAATGTGTATTTTCACTTAAGTTAGCCTTACTAGTTTCAGTGTGCCTGCGTACAACTATTATATTGATTGTACAGCAGATGAGATGTTGAAAAGACCATATTACAAAACGTTCTGTGTTGAACGGCTTGGTTATTTATTCTGACTGTACTGAATTGGATGTCATCGGCATTATTTGCATGAACTCTCTCTTCCTACGCACTACTTGCCACTCACTATACCTTTGCTGCATAATGTATAGCCATTTGTGTGCCTCTTGCTGGTGTTTAATGGATGGGAAGAGAATTCTCTAAATTATATTAGATCAGTGTCTAACAAAATCTTTACCAAAAACAAACATAGTTTACACCAGTTCATACTCAATATATGATTTCCAAAATGTTGGCGGCTTAAAAAAATATATATATTTCGGATAGCATGCCTCCAGACCCCCCTAGTAGAGGTTTAGTCTCCTATCCATTAATCTCTAGTGACGTCCCTGTGATACATCAAACGGATATTAAAACTGAGATCATTTATTACTGATTTATTAATCCTTTATTGGTCACATTTGAAAACACAGTGTCCTAATCCTAATTCTGAGTGTGTTTTAATTATTCTATGTTTGGCCAACAGGTGTTAAGACCATGCTCGGTTGTCTTGGAAACCAGAAGCCATCCTGACCAGCCACTGAGTGGCTCTGTGACTGTAGAGGAAGTCATAGTTAAAGTGAGTGTAAACTCACTTGGATCATGTGACGCGTAACAGCGGAACACATCTACAGCCACGCCTGTCTCCTCCCTCCGGTCCCCAGATCTCCCCGGTCATTCTCAACACGGTGATGACCATCACAGCTGCCATGACGACCAGACCTCAGGACAACCAGGAGGCTGAAGCAGACGTCAGCGACCTGTGGTCCGTCATGAAGATCTACGACTGCAACTACTGGTTCCTGGGCGTGGACCAGGCCAGCGAGGTCACAGAGAGCTTCAAAGACCAGGGCAAAAGCAGAGTGGGCGAGAAATTTGTAATGGAGGTCAAGGTACTGTGTGTCTGATGTACTGTAGCTAGCTTGAGTTAGCGTGCAGTAAAACATAGCTTGTTAAGTCATTGAATGAATGTGTTTACACAACACATAATTTAATAAACTAAATAATGACGTACCTGCCCAGGTTAGGGTTAGGTGCCTTTAAAATATGATTGCGAATGCCATATGCGTATGCCATGCCTTTTGTTTGAATGAATTGTCCCTGTGTTGACTTGCAGGTGGTCCAGATAACCCTGGAGTCAGGTTTAGGGCACAGGACAGTTCCCCTGCTCCTGGCTGAGTCCTCCTTTAGCGGCGTGGCTAAAAACTGGTCCTCTCTGCTCCACCTCAGCGCTGACATGATCCTGGAGGTGAGTTGTACTCTGTAAAGCTTCCCATTGGGTCAGTGGTGCTAATATATTATACTGTACTAAAACCTAACACACGTGTGTGTGTTGTAGGTGAACTACTTCAATGAGACCCATGCGGTGTGGGAGCCCCTTATAGAGAGAGTGGACAACGGTAGACGCAGATGGAACCTTAAACTAGAGGTACGATAATGGAGCGTCATTTTATGTAGTGTCATTATATTAGCACTATACAGCACTTGGCATCTTACACAGTAGTGCTGATAGCGTTCAGCCCTAATAGATAATGGATTAGTGTGTGTTTTTTGTTATATAATCCCGTCTTGAGATGTCTGCAGCTCGTTGAGCGGTGTCTCCGTCGTCCATTCTGTTTAAACGTCTTCTTCCTGTAGATGAAGAACAATCCAATACAGGATAAAAGCCCCGTTCCTGGAGATGATTTTGTAGTTCTTTCTGAGGCTCGCACAGCTGTCAGCATCTGCTCCAAAGACACCATGAACATCACCATCTCCCAGTGTTCCCTCAACGTCTTCCAGAACCTAGCCAAGGTATGAGGTACCAGGATGCTGTTAGTTGTGCAGACCACGAAGGAAGAACAACATGTACTCTTTTTTTTTTTTTTTTTTTTTTTTGGTCCAAGGCAAAAGCATGGCTTTTTGTGGTGTGTTCTAGCTTTAATGACAACATAGTAATAGAAAAGCATGTGTAATGTATGCTAAGAATTACATAACAACAATAATAATAATGGGTACCTTTGATTGCGTTTTTGTCAGTTATAGCTGATTGTAAGCTAATACACTTGTCAAATTCAACAAATATCTCCTCGCATTTTGCTACTTTATCGTTCTCTGTGTGTGTTTAAAAAACAAAATGTGATACTTCCACACAGCCCTGGCTCTGTAAGTAGGAACACAAACAGTAGCGAACACTGTTCACAACAACAAAGCCGTTGTGTACACTGGTACACTGGCACACACTCATAATGCATTTCAATGTGAGGCGGCACTGCGGAGGGATATTGATTTGGTTTGAGCTTGAAGTTAGCAAGCGTTCTCAAACATTCCTGACCCTGCCTTTAATGTAGAATATAAAAGGTGCTTAAACTGTATGGCATATTAGACAGCAAACATAACACATAATCTACATTTTGCAATTGCACGACATCCGTGCGTAACAGCGGTTTACCTTGTGATAGTTTCTGTAGCAACCAATTTCCTTTGCATCGTGAACATCGTGTCTTTTATTTAGCTTAGATTAAGGTATATTGTGGATGAGCCTAATCATAATTCTACCATGTGCCAATGTACTCAGCCACTCAAACATCAGTGTGGTTATACCCACGTGTTTGAGTTGGCAGGGCAGAGGCTGTAAATCATAGCTACTACACTGTGATGTCTGAATTAATGTGGTTTGTGTGTGCAGTCAGGGCATGTTTGTGTAGTTAAAGATGAAATGTAGTACAGCTAAGATCATATATTGGTTTTGTGTGTCAGTTAAAGCAATATTATATTTAGTAGTGAATAGTTTTGTTGTAAAGGAAGTGCATGCTTTTATTTGAATTGTTTGGTTGCCGTGGCATTACAACACTCACACAATAGTGTATTCGTAAATCCCATCCACATGTGAACGTTCCCATAACTAGGCCTTCTCCGAGGGCACAGCCTCCACCTTCGACCACTCCCTGAAGGAGAAGGCCCCGTTCACCGTGCTGAACTCCCTGGGCATCCCGCTCACCGTACAGCACAGCAGCAACTTGCGGCCGGTGGACCGGCCTCCACAGGAGCGGCTCCACGAGGTGATGGTGGACCAGAGCATTGACCTGGAGCACTCTGTGTTTGAGTCCTCGTCCAGGGGCAAGCTGTCGGCCCTGCAGCGCCAAGAGAGCTGCTTGTTTAACCTCAGCATCGGTCAGTGGGCTAGGCCGCACGGCATCCTCAAACCCCCAGACAGAAAACGACATATCCCATCAGTAAACACTAACAGAATGACTAGCGTGCAATACAGCAATTAATCAAGTGCCATGAAAACAATATGCAATACGATAATACCCAACTTTGCTTTTATGCTAATTAGTCATTAGTTAATTGTTTTGCTTCAGTCTGCTTTATAAATATTGAATGTTTGCACTAGATAAAAGTCTAACGGCAAAGCCGAAGCTCACACTTTTTGCTGAATGTGTTGTGTTGCTGTCATGAAAAATACGTTAATTAAACTGTTAAAATAGGCACATTTCTTTAAACTAATTACTGTGTACATTACTGTAGAATAAATTGCTGGTGATGTCTGGTAAGGACCTGCCTTACAACAGGCCTGCAAGCCCTCAGTCCAGCCTCTCTCAGCCTATTGCGGACAGTTTGAGCACTAATGGAGATATTGTGTGTACCTGGTGTGACCCGGGCAGTTGTTGTGGCCATCTTGTACCTGTCCCGCAGGTGTGATATTCGGATGTACCATGTGTGTGTGTGTCTTCCAGCACCGTTTGGCTACAGTGAGATCTCCAACATGGCTGTGGACAAGCCGGGCCGCAGGCTGTACAACATCAGGAACCCCTCGCTGCAGGACGCGGTGTCTGTTCTCCTGCAGGTGGACGCTTCCGAGGGCAACAAGGTCATCACTGTCCGCTCCCCACTGCAGGTGTGCTCTCTCTCTACTAGCCAGTGACACATAGTGCATTCAAGTCACTTGATGTTGACTTCAATGAGGTACCCTCCATTGAAGCATGCGTTGAGTCAGCGTCCCACAGTATACAGTAGGTAAGCTGAACTGAATGTTAGCTGAGGTCAGGAAATGGCATTCACTTAAACAAAACAGTCCTAAAATAAGATGACACTTCCCGCTGTAACATAATGACATCTAGAAGGGTGTTGTTACAGTTCAGTAGAGGAATGGACAGTGATCAAGAAAGATATCCTGATGTATTATACTCACACACATGCATCATAGAAAGGCTCTAATACAGCACATTGTTGAATGGTATTTTCTTGTTTCAGATCATTAACCATTTCTCAGTACCATTCGTGGTTCTGAAGTACTGCCCCACCTCCAGATGCCTGGTACAAATAGGACTGGCCTGTCCTGAGAAGGAATTTGATGTAGCTTTGGAGTCCTACAGGTCTGTAGAAGCTGCTCTCTCTCTCTCATTACGATATATCCACAGAATAACACACATACATACGCACGCGCGCACATACCCATATTAATTAAGTAATGTCTGACTCTTTAACGTGGCGATTTCAAACTGAAAGTACCAAACCACACCAAATATGTCTCCCCTCCAGTTACTATAAGGCAACAAGGCGTTGTCAATGGAAAAAACATATCCGTTGAACACAACATAAGTTAGGTCATGTAGCATATATGAGGTTTTAATGTTTAATATCAGATAACCAAAAACCCAAACGTTAAATGCTATTAACTCTTTATTTATGTAAGCAACATAATGTCTGTTAAACACTTGTGTGTCAAATTAATTAAAAATCAACTTGAACTAAACATAAGTGACAGATTCCATCCCCATCTGGATGGGAACACCGCTCCCGTGGATTACAGAACTATTGTCTTAGCAGGGAGCCCAAGGGATCTCAATAACTTACTAGAGCGTTCTTGAGTTGTTGGAGAGATTTAATAAGAGTAAATAAGAGCGTTAACTGGCTGGTCATCGTTACAGGCCTACTATATAGTCACTCTCTATATCGCCATATTGTGTGTGCGCACCCTGGCTCCCACAGATGAAATATCTTATTCGCTGTGCCAGAAGATCGCCATAGAAAGCTGCAATTGTCTCTGTTTAAGAATATGTGCTGTTGCTGAGACTCAAACATCCATGCCGCACAGGAGGCAATTATGCACGGATCTATGCACCGCATATACTTTTTAACCAGTTGTAATTTATTATCCAATATCATTCTGTTATATGCTCTTTATCTCTTTCATAGTATTGACATAGTATTATGTCTTTATATGTCTTTCTATGATTACAGCGATCCTTTCTTCACACTTTCCACTCTTCTCTTTATCGACTTTGATATCCGACTATTTCTTTATAGTTTCTGACGTGGTACAGTTCTCGGAACCCGCTGCATTGACTGCTGTAGTCATTTGCCCCTCCGTTGACTTTCATTTATTGCTAATACCGGAGAACAAACTTCCAAATATGAAATGTGTCTTTGCCTCCACCTCTGTGATCAAAACTCAGTCATTGAATTTCTTTTTTTCTTTACACGTTTTACGGCTGGGTAAGCCATTCCATATTGGATAACGGATGAGGACATGGGTGCATTATTATCATTTGCATAGTAATTTAAGGGAGGAGGTAAGGCGGGGTCAACGGCTCGTGCACGTGCGCTAAAATACACGTTTATTGGGATGTATGAAGGGAAGATGGGCAGGACCTGGCGTGCGCATGGTTTCATACATCTGAATATTTTTGTGCGTACGCCATCTTTTAGTATGAAAGCTGCGCAGTTGTCGATACATGGTCCCTCTGGTCTCTCTGGTCCCAGTAGGGGAGCATAACATGTACCAACCTCCTCCATCGCCGTGCACCTGCAGGAGCCAGCTGTTCCTGCAGCCGGCGGGCCGCCTGGAGGGCCAGTACGGACCCTCGGCCGCCTGCATCGCCTGGAAGGAGCAGGTGCACCGCAGCCTGGAGGTGTGCTCGCTGCTGCAGTGCCCGCCCGCAGACAGCAGCTTCCTGCCGCTCATGGTGAGCACGCTGGCCGTGCCCGACGACCTCCAGCACATCACCAGCCAGGGAGAGGACGACTGGGACCCAGCCTACATCATCCACCTGCACCCAGCAGCCACGCTGAGGAACCTGCTGCCCTACACCGTGCGCTACCTGCTGGAGGTACTGCAGACTTATGGGAGGGCCTGTGTGTGGAGGGCACATCTCATGCACATGAACACTCTATGGGACTAGTGCATGGCTGATAGAACATGTCATACAAAGTATTGCACTGCCAATTGAGTTTGTTGTAAAGTTACAATGAATAAACGTTATAGTCCGCTACTTTACCGTTCTCTGCGTGTGATGAAGAAATTATCCGGTACTTCTACACAGTCCTGGCTCCGTAAATAAGAATATAAACAAAGATGCTCACAAAAACAATGCCCTTGGCTTTGCTATGCATTTCAATGTGTGGGGCGGAGCTTCTGAGCGAGTTTGTTTTGATTTGAGCTCGGAAGTTAGTATGTGTCTTGAAAATGACCTGCCTTTAAATGAAAATAATTGGTAAAGTATTGACTTTAGCAGCGACAGTTAACTGCACATTACTGTATTTAATATTTACAACCGTGTAATCGACTTGCACTTGTTACATAAGCATTTCTGCGTAGAGATACAAAGCCCAGTGTTGCTGTGTGCTGTGGAAAAACTAAATATACCGCTCACACTATAGTAGAGTCCACCCTTACATAACCAGCGCAGTGCCAATTGATTATTACTGTGATCAGTACTGTGGACTTTATTTAATATTGCAGAGCAGCCAGGGTTTAGGTATGCCGCCAAGGCATGTCTATATCGGAGTCAACCTGTTAGCGTGGCCTGCATGTTAGTCCGTCATCTCCTTAAGCAGTTTTTTCACCAGGGTGCCGCAGAGTTCCACGAGCTCCAGGAAGGCACAATCTCCGACATCCTCAACGCCCGCATCTCCGGCGAGATCATCGAGCTGGTCCTGGCCAAGTACCAGGGCCGCGACTGGCACGCCCACGTGCGCCTCACCCCCGACATGCCCGAGTTCTTCCCCGCGTGCTTCATCTGCGACTCGGACTCCCGCCTCAGCGTGGACGTGAGCGTGCACGTGGCGCGCCCGCAGGGGCGCGTGCTGCTGTCCATCTTCAGCCCCTACTGGATCATCAACAAGACGTCCCGCGTGCTGCAGTACCAGGCCGAGGACGTGACCGTCAAGCACCCG
This sequence comes from Typhlichthys subterraneus, assembly GCA_027564835.1. Taxonomy (NCBI): domain Eukaryota; kingdom Metazoa; phylum Chordata; class Actinopteri; order Percopsiformes; family Amblyopsidae; genus Typhlichthys; species Typhlichthys subterraneus. Next base: position 1,629 of record JAODUH010002520.1, on the reverse strand, counting down.
TCTGACTACAGGGACGTGGTCCTCTTCTCCTTCCGGAAGAAGAACATCTTCAGCAAGAACAAGGTAGCATCCATGTGTGTTGATGATCACTTTTCAACCACAGAATGCACAAACATCAGTCAGGTTGGATGGCTAGATCAGCAAACAGGCTTAAATATAAGGCACAGTCAGCTATTGTAAGCTGATTGTAAGCTAATTCACCAAATATCTCCTCGCGTTTCGCTAGCTTACCGTTCTGTGTGTTGAATAAATGATCTGATACTTCTGCACAGCCCTGGCCCTGTAAATAGGAACATAAACAAAGTGGCGAACAGCGCTCACAACAACAAAGCCATACTGTAGTACCACGCTTTGCTTCACAATACGTTTCAATGTTTGAGGTGACGCTGCAGAGGCATGTTGTTTTGAGCTAGCGTTCTTGGTCAGCGAGCGTTATCGGTAATTACTAACCCTGCGTTTAATACAATGTGCGCATCAAGGGAGAAACGTATGGCTTTGCATGAATGCTTCACCAACATCTCTGACCAGACACAGAACTCCCTTCCTTGGGTAATTGTGAACAGGAAGCGAAGGGAGAAGGTGTGACCCCCACCGCTAAATGAATGTTAATGAATGCTGCTTTGAAGGTTCGATTACATTGGCAGAGCAGGCATGAGAACTTGGAACACTTGGAACACAGGAGCACAGATGAAAAGCAGGCCCAATGTTCCATCAGTGTTGCATGTGGGTGATACACATTTGTCTGTGTGCAAAGGCAATAAACTCTATTATTGTTATTATTTAATAAATCAAATCACGGCTCTTTCAGTGTATCTCATCACTCCAACATACAAGTAGTTCTGCCCTCATGTGGGACTAACACTTATTCTTGTTACTCTGCTGCCCCCTATCATCCAGCCCAGGGAACTGTGTCCAATAAGCTAGGCTAAAGGATGTATATACTCAGATCAGACTTCTTGCTATGTGCCAGTGTTCTACCCATGTGATGTCCCTCAAAACCTTTCATCTGCGCTGTCCTGTAGCTGCAGCTGTGTGTGTCCACCAGCTCCTGGTCTGAAGGGTTCTCTCTGGACACGGTGGGAAGCTACGGCTGTGTCCGCTGTCCAGCCAACAGCATGGACTACCTGGTAACAACCAGCTCAGTTATCTTGGCTCTCTTCTTTACACACATTGCACTGCCTTGTAACGGAGCCCAGGTGCCAATCATAAAGCTTGAGTCTGCTAGCTTGCGCTGTGCGGTGTAGACATCCCTCTGTGTGTGTGCGTGTGTGCAGGTGGGCGTGAGCATCCAGATGAGCAGCTTCAACCTGACCAGGATCGTCACCATGAGCCCCTTCTACACGCTGGTCAACAGCTGCATCTATGAGCTGGAGGTGGGCGAGCTCCATGGCGACCAGGACCCCGCCCACACCAAGTGGCTCTACATCGCCTCCACAGAGGTACATCGCACACTACGTGTGTGTGTGTCAGCATGTACTCTATTGTAAATTTCAGTTACATGTTTAAATTCAGTATATAAAGCGCTCTGTATTAAGGGTTACAGTATTTGTAAAGCAGGGGTGCCCAACCCTGGTCCTGGAGAGCTACCGCCCTGCATGTTTTAGATGTCTCCCTGCTCCAACACACCTG
>JAODUH010002519.1:0-11973 GCA_027564835.1 Typhlichthys subterraneus | reverse complement strand
AACGCACATCACCCTCTGCACAATACCTTCATCGGGCAGAGGAGTGTGTTCAGTGGAAGACTGCTGTCTAAATCCAGATCCACCAACAGACTAAAGAAATCTTTTGTCCCCCTAGCCATCAGACTGTGTAACAGCTCTCGTGATGGCAGCAAACATAATAGGCATTAGACAATTGACACATATGCCCCTTTCTGCCCCACCTCCAGGTCAGCTGCAGTAATCACAGGTTTTACCATATTTTTATTTTATTAAATATACCCATCTTCACAGCCACTTTATACTTTTTTTTATCTATTCGTATTAAGCACATGTCAATTGTATGTATGTATGTTTTATGTTTCATATTTTGTATGTTTGTTGTTACGGGACACAAGAATTTCCTTCGGGATAAATAAAGTATCTCTCTATCCATCTATCGAATTGATTCAGCCACAAGGGGGCACCATAACCCCTTACGTGAATCTAGAATCTAGATGGTTGTCTCACAGGAAATCTTTCCTTGGGCTCCAGGCCTCTGCATCACATACATTACAACCACCTGTGCTTAGATTAATAATAAATAAAAAGGTATTAGGATAATAGAGTTTTTAGTGATTATCCAAAACAGTCTGACTTCAAGCAACAGGCTAGGCAGTTCATTCAAATCCATAAGATTCTGATTAAAGTAAAACTACTGTAAGACCTACAACATACGGTGAAGAGCTTTTAATGTCCTGAAGAGCACTATATACTGTAAGTGCATCGATTATTATGATATTATAGTGGATTCTCATCTGAATCACGTTGCACACAAATGTTTCACTCAAGCAAGGTCATAAATCCACCTCATGTAGGCCTGACATTCTATTCAGTTGGCTATATACTCATGCTATACAGATTAGCATTAAAATGCCGCTGTTTATAAGCGTTTCTTGAAACTAATGTGAAGTTCCTCTTGAGTTGTGTTGTTTTCATCATGACAAAGGCAGTCCTTCACCACAATCAAAAAGTATAGCCCCGGTACAAACTTGAAAGACATCAAATATTTTTTTCTTGTTTTGAATGGGGTATTAACCAATTTAAAACGTGGAGTACCAGTAAACGATTGTAAGACAATACTTTATCAAATTCAGGCCTACTCACAATCCACATGGCTGTTCAATGTGCGCGCTGGAAAAAGAAAACAGCACTGGCTCTGTAAATGGGAACACCAAACAAGTGATGCAGACCGCACCACACAACAATATTCCAGCCTTGGCAATGAGGTTCTGTGGGAGCACCCTATGGCCTTATAGGGAAATGTGTTTTGTTTTGATAGAGTTCTTCTCCAGCATCCGTGACGCCACCTTTGTTATTTTGCTAAATGGGCAGACAGTTTTAAAATTATAGTGTAGCCATCATTTAGAAATATTTAATATAAATAATCAAAACTTTACAGAACATTAAACTGAAGTTACAAATGAAAAAGGAAAATAATATACAGTGTCGTTTAAACATGTCAGCTCAGCCTTTGAGCGTTTTAACCCAGGTCATTGCATGAGTGAGACGTTGTTTTAATGTTTAAATCCTGCCGCTGCTATCTAAAACCTTGCTGTGGTGACACAAGGTTATTAGAAAGGCACTGTTATGGGAACGCACTGTCCTCCGCTACATGTCTTGGACGCATGCTAGCTTCACTAGATAGCGCTCTATCTAGCACTGTCATCACAAGCTAGCACTGTCTAGCGTTCGCTAGTGTTAGCTTCACTAGTTAACACTGACTAGCATTGGCTAGCACTGACTAGCATTGGCCTAACTAGCTAGCGCTATAGCTAGCAGTGGCTAGCTCTGGCTTCACTAGCTAGCATTGGCTTTGCTAGCTTCACTAGCTAGCAATAGCTAGCACGCTCTTCACTAGTTAGCAATAGCTAGCACTGGCTTGCGTGGCCATGTTTTGGTACATAAACATGTACGAGTCGCAGAGGAGCCTGCGCACCGGTTCTGCAGCCTGGGACGGGTCTGCCCGGGCCAGCTCCTCGGAACAGGAGAGCAAGTCACCCAGCTCCGGGCAGGCCGTGATCTCTGGAACGTTGTAGCCATTCTGGTCATCGCCTGCGATGGAGAAGGGCCTTAGATTAGATATTAGCCAGGGGGGAGGGGGTGGATATCTCACAATCGCAGCTGCTTTCTCAGAAGACAAAGCAGCTTGTGGAGATCAGCAAGTCTGTATCTGTGTCATTCATAATGTCACCGTTCAGAGTGAAATAACAGATTCAGTACAAATGGAAAAACTAAACAAATAAAAACAACAGCATAACAGGTAACCCAGGACAAGAGATGAGGTCCAGTCAGTGGCAATGCTGATTAGGACTCAACAGTGTGTCACTGATGTTTGAGAGCCTACCACATCTATCTGCCATGCTGTCAAAGAACAGCCAGCAGCGAGGGTCAGTTCCATATTTGACGAAGGAAACGTAGTGGCTGGTCTGAATGCAGAGCACGGCAAACAGCTGCAACGTGTGCCGGGGATGAGGGCCGTCGGCACAGCGGTCTGTGGACAGCTTGGCGGGGAGGTGGTCCTGCCTCGATGGGTGCATGTGCACCTTCAGAGAGGAGCAGAGGTGCGTTCAAATTAGCAAACAACGTTTGTGAACGTTCACAGAAATATATCTTCCGTTTGTTTTGAGATTACAGACGAAAGCTTGTGAAAACACATACGGTCTGAAGAGGTTGGTCTCTTAACAAGCAGAGAATGTGGAACGTTGACACAAAATGTTAAAAATGTCAAGTAAAAAAATACAAAAACACAGCTGCCCACACAGAACAGTTTACGACAAAACTGTAGTAAAGTGCAGTAAAGCGTAACGTTACATTGTTACGCTAAATACATACATTCCCAAAGGTTACAACTGGTTACAACGGGGCTGGCAGAAATTTCCTAAATGAAACCTCATTCGATGGGCTAGGCTCATGAAAAAGTAAACATTGAGATAATGGCGGTTGCTTGCCATCACCCGCAGTTGGGTTAGCAACACAGTGGTATTGCAATATTGCGGTTATCGCGACAGCCCTAACGCCGCCGTGACTTGCAAATAGAAAAACACCGCTCACATCTCTGCTTGGCTTCACAATGCAATTCAATGTGTGGGGGTTGAGGTTCTGAGGCAGATCGTTTTGAGCTCGAAATTAGCGAGCCTTGTCGACAATGACACATCCTGCCTCTAAGTTAAGTCTAAGTATGCTTACCTGAGTGTTGCAGGTACCGCAGTACTGTTTGATCTGCCCCGGCTGCAGCCTGCGGTCGGGTAGGCACTGGAGACACTCATGCTCGGCCAGCCTCCCACAGATAAAGCATTCTCTGGGAGCTGAGGACGAGGGGGCAGAGGAGTTGTTATGGTGACGAAACCCACTCCATCACAGAATGCATTTGTAACGCTGTTTATGTGACGTAGTGCTGATGAAGAGGCTGAGACTAGAGACTGTTTATGTGACGTAGTGCTGATGAAGAGGCTGAGACTAGAGACTGTTTATGTGACGTAGTGGTGTTGAAGGAAGAGGCGGAGACTACAGTAACCTCCATGTAGCTCACCATTGTGTAGAAGATCTGTGATATCGAGCTCAGTAGAGGGGATGATGTGCGGGAACATCTTAAACTTCTTTCCAAATCTTGGCATCTGCACTATCAGACAATGTGGGATCTGAAATGCAAACGTGGAAGACAATCGTGAGGTTTAAGGTGATATATCCGATATTTCAAAAATGTATTACAGCAGCAAGCAACTATTTTCTATGTAGTGCAGCAATGGAGTCCTGAGCAGAGAATTATTGTAATCTGGGCTCCTCAGCTCTTTGTTTACATGGTCGGGCTGGCCGCATGTGTGTCACAACAAAACATTTGTTTTGGACTGGTGCGACATTTAGTGGCAGAAAGTCACACAGAGCCACTTGAACATTGTGCTACGCAGCTCTGCGGAGACCGCAGCGCCACACCCACCTCCTCAAACTTGAGGTTGCAAGACATGAAGGAGGCGTCCAACAACTGCTGGACGCTGGGCACCTGCGCAACCTGCTCCCGATCCAGAATGACCTGGAAGGTGTAGGCTCCCTGAGCGCTCTCTCCCCCCGACCTATTGAGAGGATTACCAGTCACCAGCTAAGCCTTGGCATCCCATATTCGTTCACAAATGACAGTACGTCCATGGAATCTGGATTCCCTCAGTTCATTTTTGGACGTCATCAATGGGCGCAAGCCAAAGTGCCTCTGGACATAATTGGATAGGCCCACAACCAATCAGAGCAACTAAACCTGGTTAACAAAAATTAAATAGCTCCTCCCGCCTCCTCCCACCACCCCTACAAGATAGACAGTTGTGATTGGCCCAGCCAATTCCAGGGATTGTGTGAAATCAGTCTGAATGGGAAGGTAGCCAGATTAGTCAATCTGCCAGAGCAAATTAAACATGATGACCCCCCCCCCTTCCCAAGACAGTCATCTCATCATCACACCACCAACAGAAGGATCCTGTGCAAGCTCACGCACCTACCTGAGTTTGAGCAGAGGCTCCATGCAGAGTACACTCTTCAGCAGGATTGTGATGAACTCTTCGGGGTCTGTGGACAGGGATGACGAGGCCATAGGGAACTAATGGCTGCGGATGTAGGGCAGCCACTCATGACCTGAGACCGCCCTGATCTCGACATCTCCCAATTTTCATTTCGTCACTAAATTTGGAACCCCTCGATGCAAAAGTGCTTGTGGCCCGTGCAGAGCTCAATCGAGCCAATTTGCGATCAGCGTACATTCGGTCGTTTCGGCTTTTTAACCAGTCCAATTGGATGAGAAATGTAGGACGTCCAATAATATTTAAGGAAATTTGACTGGATTGGGCTTAAAATGGGTCAATTGACGAGTTCCAATCCACACCGATAGTTGCGGCAATGTTGCACTGTAGCTTGCGAGATCAGGTTGGTCTCACAACAACGCACAATAATCTCATAACAAAATAGAAAAAGCTTTTATGTCTAGGGGAAAAACTATTACTAGAAGCCAATGAAAGAGAAAAGCAGTGGGTTGGGCAAACCTTTTTCTTCGGTTAAGTAGGTGTCACAGCCAAGCTGTTTGCGTAGTTTCATCACACTCTTTGCTGGCACAAACCCTTGCCTGAGAACACAGTATCTGTTAGCTGATATCATTGACTTACTTAGCCGACAATCAGAATGCAAACACAACAATGACTTTACGCTAAAACAAATATGCAATTGCATACAGTAAAAAGAGATATCTTGTGTAAAACATTTCAAATATTTGCATTGGCTTTTAGTGAAATGTCATTTTCAGTGTCACTAACAAAACAAAAGTTACATGCGTACCAGATAAAAGTAAAACTAAAAAAAAGGCCCTTATTTAGCATAACTGTAGCATTGGTGGTGGTAGTAGTATTTGATTTAAAACAAGCAGAATTTTGTGTACACCTTCGCAGTCTGTTGACAATGTCCTTTCTCAAAGTCCTACTTAAGGATTGTTCTGGTGGAGCTGGGCAGATCCTGTCCAGGGCCACAGATGAACTGAACAAGCTGAAGATAGAGAACCAGTTTGGTCAACCTTTGTTCTGAAGTTGCACAAATCTAAATAAAACGACACACGCACGCACGCACACGCTGAGCTGTGTGTGTTTTACCTGAAGAGCGTAGCATCAAGGTAACAGGAGTTAAAGTGACCCTGAATTCCCTTCATTCTTCCAACTAGCAAAGACAAGGCCTTTGATTCAGGGATAGGTGGGGCATCCTCTTCCTCTTCTGAGTCCTCTGAGGGCACTGAAGAACATTGAATGGTTAGATGAAAAAGTGTAGTCAGCTGTTAATGGGAAAGATTGCCAATTGTTTGATCAATGGTTAATGGACGCAAGGTGCGACCAACCACCGGCAGCAATTATGGGGTTAGGCATCTTGCTCAAGGATGCTTACAAGTAGGTCAACACCGGGGTTCAAACCCACAACCTCCCGGCTAGGAGCCCAACACCCAGACCACTAGATCATCTGCCCCTTATATATGCAAAGTGGCCATCAAGTGTACACATATGCGTTGGTAAAAGCAAGTACATCCAAGCCTTTAGCGGCATCTGAGGACTGCTATACCTGGGGGCTCCTCCTCCGTGACGCAGAGGGTCTCGTCTGCAGCAGGAGACGAGAGAAAGCGGCTGTCAGGGCTACACTTTGTTACAGGCACAAACAACGCCATGCCGTCTTTGCAGGAGAAATACCTCTTGCCACCGTACTTGCCATCAGAACAGCCACAGATCTCATAGTCCTGAAAGAACCAGGAAAAATAGTCAGGGTCACAAAGGTGCAATACCAGACCGGCTACTAGAAATACATACCATTATTATTATTCAATAATTATGTACATACTAACGCCCATTTGTGAAATCTTTTTCATTTGTATTTCAGTGAAAACCATTTATTGAAGGTTTATTTAGCATAATGGCATCCTGTGAGAACAGACATCTTAACACGTACAAAGTTATTGGTGGGAAACACTACAGTAATGCCCTATAGGATTCACAATGCGTCTCAATGTGTGGGACGCCTGACGGAGTACATTTGGATTTGAGCTCGAAGTTGGCATTCTCAAGAATGACTAACCCTGCCTTTAAGTCTAAGTTTCTGCGGTGATGAACAATATCACATGTTATTGAGATGGCGCTACCGACACCTACATAACACTGCCTCACTTTGAAGCAACCAGTGGGAAATTCTAAATAACAAGGAAAAAACTGACAGATATAGCTGGAAATTGCAATGACACTGAAATAAAAAAAGAACTGTTGCTGCTCAGTTGCTGCCGATTCTAATGAATAGCTCTTTATAAAAAGGAGCCATTCATTAGAATCAGGTGTGTTGGAGCAGGGAGACATCTACAACATGCAGGGCAGCGGCACTCTAGGACCGGGAATGGGGAACCTTGATGTATGGCATTGAAAGGAGAGGTGTTTTTGTTCAAACATCAAAAAGTGTTCTCCAGAATGCCTAGTCCACACGCACACTTTGAAAAATGTAGCTCTCTCTACGCCGTGTGGCATTTCATCCACACAAACAGTGCATAGGATCACTAAAGGTTTTGAGCTAAACTTCCAGTGAGACAAGGTTTATAAACTCCATATTCACATGTAGACAAGTAAAACGGTTTAGCTTGCAAGGTGTGCGCCGGTATCTCCTTTGTTTGACGTGAGAGTGTGCGCCATTATATGCTTTGTTTAAATACAGTACATGATTATTCTTCACAGGCTTGAAAGCATGCAATATCAATTGCAAAAAACGCTCACCTGGAGTGAGAAAGGTATCGGCTGGTTGAAAGATGTAATATTATACTGTCACGTGTCGATCACTTTTTGGCATTACACTTGCAGATGCTGCGAGATGCTGTGAGATGCTGTATTGCAACGATATACTGTAAATAATCTAGCCTACATGTTTGATTGAATTTTTTCATTTGATTATGTTCTTTAAAAAGGATTGGACTACATATAGACAGTTGCTGATGTGAACATGAAAATGCCGACTGGATTTGGCAGCCAGGTGTTAGCAGGTAGGCTAGGCTACTAAACCAGAAGCTTTCAAATAATGCATCTTGACTCTGAACCACAGTGTGCTTATTTCTGCAATGAAAGCATAGCTACCATGCCGTAGGCTGTTAAAGGACAGTAAACTGTAGAAAGCTATGGAATTGTATGCAGGGCAGTACATTTAGTAGGCCAGTAACTGGCATTGGAGCAGGATAAATACTGAGTTGATTAGAATGCTCTCTGAGCTTTTATATCTTCGTGGTGTTACGGGGAGGGGTAAGCAAATTGGGGGACCAGCTATGCAAGTTGTCCTCAGTTTCTGGTCCTCCCAAGAAAACATGAACAGAGAAATTATGAAATGGTTTAACTCTACAATTCAATACTACATAGTTAAGTGTTTTCACACGTTTAAAAGCAATGGATTTCTAACATAACATATTTCCAAGTAAATCTCTGGATTTGCTGTACATGGTCTTTAACGTCTGACTTTGTCATTGACTTACGTAGTTGGTCGTCATGCATGTCAATCAAAACACCTCGCTTGTCACGTAGGCGGGTACTGAAGCAGCTAGCCAACACTGTGTCCCAGACCTTACGTAAGTAAAGGCTGCCTCTGCGAGACCAGACACAACGTGACCTGACAACCAGGGGCCAGACGCCGCCACTCACCAGCTCCACACCCGCCCAGGTGTGGCTCCTCCCCGCGGGGACCCCCATCCACCGGATGACCCCGTACACAGAGACCCCCGTGTCCGACACCACCTCCACCAGGGAGCCCACCTCCAGGGGCCCGGGGGGATGCAAAGGGCTCTTCAAGCCCCCGTCTGTCCAGCAGGTGGCCGCCCCCACACTGGGCCCAGCCTGTCTGTCTGGCATTGAGGAGACACCGGGGAAGGGGGTGTGAATATGTGGGGTGTGTGTGTGGGGAAGGGGGTGTAAGTGTGGTGGGGTGCGTGTATGCGACCGTGTTTTGTGCGAGTGTGGTTTAAAATGTTAGTTCTCATCTATGCCTCGCAAACCTGGTGTCAGGTGTGTGTCTGTTAGCAACTCAGAGCACACAGTCACATGACCACCGCACGGTCACACACTCTTGGTCATATGACTGAAGGCAATGGTATTTCAGAGATTCACAGGCAAGTTTTTCCAGTTCTGTAGTAGAACATATCAAAATAGTTCTATGAGCAGAACAGCTAGATATGAGTCTCTCCTCTCCCCTTCCTTCCCCGCCCACCACACAGTCACAGGTCCATTATTGATGTTCTTACATTTACTTACAATTATGAGTAACGTCTTTTTTTGCCGAATATACAAATGTACTTTACAGTCTATATTTAATAGCTCCACAATGCAAAAAAAAAATAATGCTGCTAGGCCTATTGCATGTTTTTTCTTAAAACGCACGTCACATTTTATATTAATAATAATATGGGTGAGTTTCTACTGACCATGGACGCAGTCTCTCCAGTGCGTTCCCAAGGTGGCAGATCGAGGAGCCACCTGGACGATGTCTGCTGCACTGAAGAGGGGCAGATGATTGTGCTTTTGAGTATGCTTCTTTGAGCAAACACTCTCATCAGAGTGCTAGAAGGGAGGAGAAAATAAACAAGACATCATTACACTCATGGATGGCTTCACTTGGCTGTCGCAGATAACGCGCCTCCATATTCTTGGTATATTGCACCACATGGACTATATGGACCTACATAAGGTCTCCATAACAACAGATCAGATTAATAGTTTGCTGAAAGACTGCGACTCACTAATGTGCTGCTTTTAAAGAAACCTAGTGATCTGATCTAGCTAGTTATATGTAATAAATATCTGAAACAGACAATATTTATCAATACATTTAGTCTAGATTATTCAGATTACCTAAATTGGCTAATGTCCGTTTGACACCCACACGTTTGACAGTTTTTTTTTTTTGGCATGAAACTCCAAGCCACAACTTTCTTGGCTTTTAGCATTCATTATGGAGTGAGAAAAATAAATAGCTGACTAATTTATCTGAGCTATACGGACGCGTTCCTACTGATATGACCAACTGTTTCGGCTGAATCTCTTCAGGTAAACGACTCACCACGAATTCCACCTCAAAACAGAGCATGTATAGGTCGTGCGGATTTTCCTTTCGTCCGACCTGCATGACGTTCTTCACTTGCCCTGGCCAGAGGGCCTTCTTGTATCTGACCACCACCAGGTCACCCTGAGAGAGTTCGCAGATGGCGGCGAACAGCTGGGGTTTACACAGCAGATCGATGCGGCTGCTGGTGGGCAACACGAAGAGGAGCAGTTGGGCCTGGTGTCGGTTGAGGGAGTAGGTGTCCTCCTTGCGAACGGCGCCTCCACTCTTGGGGCTACCCGTGCCGTTTCTGCCGCCGTACAGCAGTCCAATCACTTCCCCGTGCGGCGTTTCTGTCTCCGCACGGCCGATGCACCCCCTGGAAAAACCTTTCCTCGACTTCCCTCGTGTCACTATGAAGAAATTCTCATTAACCCCGGTTTTGGGCTCCATTGAATCCTCCAGGCCTACTGGATCCATTATGCAGCAGACGTGTCTGAGTTATCAGCGGGGGGCCGGTAAAAGCGTGTTCAGTTATTATGCTGCTAAACCCTGACTGATCCAACACTAACTGCCTAGCCTATGCCGCCAACAAAGTAGAATTTACGTTTTAAGTAGGCTCTTAAACTTCAAAGGTAGGCTATTAAACGCTGCACTTTATGCGAGACACCGGTTGCCACTTTTCAGACACTAGACGGCTTTTCCCCACCAGTTTCACCGTGTTAGTTTAAGATTTCCTCTACGGTAAGGTATTCTCTAAAAACATAGGCTGCCTGTGCGTGATATAAAAAAACACTTGGCACAGCTCATTTATTCATTGCTGGTGTCTTGTGCGGTCTCTTCAGCAATGTGGTTCTAATGAGGAAGTCTAAAAGCACAGTCAGTCAATTGATAGTGACCCAACGATGCCAGTCAACGCCCATTTACATTTAGCCTTCCTGGTAGGCTACCATGGAGGTGGTGTTTGGTGAGATATAAAACAACACTGAAGACACATCCCTACATTGGTTATGCGCGTAGACTAAAGATTATGCGAGAAACCGAAATGGTCTTTGCAATCCCAACATGTCTCTATAGTCTACAAGTTTGTCTATTTTCATATTTAATTAGGCTACCCTGTAGACATTGTAACGGTGTCCAGGATAGGACACAGCAAGCGCCTCTTGTCCCAACGTGAAATTGTTTGTCTGATAAAACACATAATTCACTTAAAACCAGAAAGAATAATCAAGACACACCGCCCTCCAGTGGTCACTATTATTGGATTACTTTACAATACATTCTCGTTCTGAATGCCTACTAATTATATAATTCATAAACAAGAATACAAAGCATATATAGCCTATGCAGAAGTGTAGATAAACAGATGTTTAGTTTTATTATGCAGGCCATGAGGCTGCTGAGGTAATGGCTTAAGCATAGCTTCTCTGGATCCCACTGACCACAGACAGGGCCTCCACCCTATGAACAATATACCCCACCTCACGCAGGCCCTCCACATCCGCCTCTGGAAAAGCAGCTGAAGGAACACAGAAACGGACAGTCCGTGAAATTACCAATGCAACACAAAAATATGAAAAGTTATTATTTTATACACTTACAGTCGACCAGAAGGGTGTTTGGTTGAAGTTGTGGGTGGAGTCTACCCAGCGACAGGCTGTCATTTATATTTTTATGGTAGTACAATATGTTTATCAACACCTAAAAATCAATAAATAAAATAGGTTATGTAGGCTACCATGGCTACATCACTTTAAAGCTGCTCTGTGATTTAGGAGCGCTAGCTAAACGAGAGCTAGCTAAACGAGAGCTAGCTTAACAAAGTAGCAAAGAGCGCAAGGTTTGAATCCACAACCCAAACACATCTGCTCCCCCCCTTTGGAGCCTGTTGAGATACCCGTTGTTGCCGTTTGTGGTTTGTACCTATGTACGTGACCGCCAGACAAGTGGCTCCGATTGGTCAGAAATCTTATGTGGTGAAATACTGTCTCTCAAAATCATCTTGTATATTACTTCACTCACTGATTAGCTATCTGATGTCCATGGCACCTGTAACAGTAAACATGTACGGCTCTAAAATCCTATACAGCTCCTTTTAAATAAACTTGAACGCATCTGAATAACACCTGTGTAATCCCACTCAGACTGTGGACGCCGTCTGAGTTGCCGAGGGCCATGTAGAATCCACACTGCTGCCAGTGGGGCACCACTATGGTGGGCATGAGACCGGACAAAGGCCTCTTGCCAGGCTGGACTCTGTTTCGCTGTAACCACACACACGATAATCACAATATAAAAACAGCTCGCTCGCTCTCTCTCTCTCATCTCTCTCTCTCTCTCTCTCTTTCTCTCTCTCTCTCTCTCTGGGCGACCCACTATGATGACCACTGG